>SMDT01002075.1:0-54248 GCA_005392925.1 Aquilaria sinensis | reverse complement strand
ATTATTGATTTGAATTTACCTACATTTTACCATTTTATTTTTACCACTTCACCTACCCCAAAACTCTATAAATAAGCACCTTGGGGGGAGGGTGAAGGTTGCCATTTCTTAGGCCATTTTCTTAAGCCATTTCCATGTTCTTTAGTTTTTCTCCTTTGTTTTTGTTCTAGTTTTCAATACCGAAGCTTTGTCCAAGTGTTTTCTCGGTCTTCTTCTTCTTCTTCCTTTGATCTTTCAGTCCATGTTCATTTCATCTTTCTACATGTTGTCTACTTTTATTATGTCTAATTAATCTTCTTTTTGCTAAGGTGAAAGGGTGAAGCTTTTGGTGTAAAGGTTATGATTGATTTGATTGGATCACAACGTTAACGGTATTTTCTTCCTTAATCTATTTAACTTCCTTCCCTTTTAAGTAGGAGTCTTGATTCATCATAGTCAAATCATTGGCACAAAAGCTGCTCGATTCCCTCTGTAGAACATTGCTCTGCCGGCTATATTGGAATCTTGAGTTATTGTCGACAAAGGTTAGCATGATGGATGCTTGAATCCATTAGCAAGTGTTGGCATTTTAAGATCAATGAACGTTAATACTAACTAAATTTTCCGATTGGGACCTCCTTTATGTGTGGATACCAATTGAGTGGTAAGATGGGCTAAAATTAATCATAACCAATATATTAAAAGTGGATCCCCTAATCTTAGCTATTTTATTTGAATTTCAATTTTAATTCACACTTGTTCACACCTTGCACCAAAACTTTCTTTATTAAAACTTCAACTTGTATTTCTTAAATCACTTCCCTGTGGTTCGACACTCGGACTCCCGAAATTTTTATTACTTGTGACAACCTACACTTGGGTTACAACTGCTAGAGTGCAGCACTTATGTGGATATATAGGCTCCAAATTCCAGAACATAAGCACCTAGCGCTTATCATTTTCCAAAGGATAGCCCATGTGGTGTAGTTTGTGTAGGCAGATGTTCTGTTGACCAGTTCTGGACTTGGTTCGTTACAGATGGTATCAGAGCCGACCCGGGACCATGATAGTGTGGCATAGTGGGTATGCACATTCATCGTTTACCGGGACTGATCCTAGATTCGGGAGGCTACTTGGCCTGGGGCTAAGTTGTCTGATTAGAGAGGTTACTTGGTCCGGGGAACCAAGTAATCCGATTGACCCCAACGGGGGCGTTGGGTACATAAAGGGGGGAGTTTGTAACGCCCCCATATCCCACATAGGTGAATTGTGGGAAGTCTTATATGGATATATAGGCTCCAATTTCAGAACATAAACACCTAGTGCTTATCCTTTTACAAAGGAAAGCTCATGTGGTGTAGGCAGGTGTTTCGTTGATCAGTTCTGGACTTGGGTCGTTACACTTATTACTGAATAGAACACCACAGTTTACAAACTATACATATTATAAAATGAGCAACATATTGTAAAATAACACATTTGTATGAATAACATAACACTTTTTAATGAATAGAATATCGTAATTTATGAATAATACATTTTATGAAATAAACAACATATTACAAAACAATACATTGGTATAAATAGAACAATAATTTTTATCGAACAGAATACCATAATTTACAAATAATACTTCTTATGAAATGAAATTACAAAATAATACATTTATATAAATAAAACATTGTTTCTTATTGAACAAAACATCATAATTTATGAACAATACATCTTACATACTAAGCATCATATTATATAATAACACATTTGTATAAATGAAATAACATTTCTTACTGGACATAACAGTAAAATAATTATTCTAAAAAAATTGTATAATTTCTCTTTTATTTTCTTCCTTCTTGTTAAAATATATGAACACATTCAATAAAATATTAACGAACAACATATTTTTATGAATGGAACAACATTTCTTACTGTATGGAACAACACAATAATCATTCTTAAAATAATTTGTATAATTTCTCTCTTATTCTTTTCCTTCTTTTTGCCTACTAACAATTTAACTGCATGCGTTGCTTAATCATATAAACCAAGCTTAAAGGATGAAAATTAAATAAATAGAAGGAAAAAAAGTAAACTAAGCAAATAGAGTTTAGCTCAAAGAATGGATCAAAACAAGATAATATATCAAGGAAAAAATGGTGTTCATATGAAGATGTGTTGGTGTTGAACCACTGGTGTTTTTCTTTCAAATCCTAATTTTTAGATTTTAGATGAACCGGTCAAGGTCCAATATTCTTCTTTTTTGGTACTTTAGATTTTTCCCATTCCCTTAAAATAAATCACTAGTGCACTTAGATTTGAATTTCATTAATTGGGTGTATGAATATGGTGATGAGCGGCAAAAGAGAGAGAGAGGAAGAAAAAGATGAGGTGGATGCTGCCAAATACTTATATATAAGATGTGTGGTGGTAAACTTGTAAATTAGCTAAAAGTCTGTGTGCTCTGTGTGTGCTGGGTGTAGTTTAGCCTTTGCCATAATGATAAACCTACATAATTATTCTACCAAAATAATTCTTCAAAATTTATAATGGAAAATATATGATTGAAATATAATTTTGTATCATCCAATTAAATTTAAATTATCTCGTGACTATATGTTATTGTTGACACCCAATTTTGTCCACGTACTGACTTTTACTTAAGTTTTTAGTTTAGAGGGCATTTTCATTTTTAGGGACTAATTGGTCATTTGTTAGGAGTTTGGGTCATTTTTGTCATTTTAGGGTTTTGCATAGTTAGTTGGTCTAGTCACATTTAGGTTATAGGAGTTAATTTAGTTTAGGTACTAATTTAGAGTCTTAAAGGTCTTGTAGGGTCAATTTAGAAAAAATGGGAAAGTTTGGGGAAAAGCTAGGAATTGTTAGAGGATTTTAGGGAAAAATTGAAAAGTTTGAGGTGAATCTGTCAGATATTGAGAGTTTGGGGGCAAATCTGTTGAGATCCTGAAATTTTAAGGAACTCTGGAAAATTTTAGGAAGTTTTGGGCTCACTTGACAAATCCTTAAAGTTTTGGGTCAAATTGGAATTCGCACAAAATTTAGGGCAAGATCAGCAGCTTGAGAGTTTTTGTTGGACTTAAATTGCTATTTTTACTAGATTATACCCTAATATCCTCAAATTGAATTTAGATCATGTTTAAACTCTGTTAAACCTAACTAATCTTACCCAGCCTCTCTTAGTATAAATAAGGGTCCAAATTTCAAGAAAAAGGAGGAGAAAATGCAAAACCCTAAGCTCCCATCAAGAAAAAGTAAAACTGCAGCCTTAAGTCCCTGGTTTCTCGCAGCCCCTTCCCAGAAACCCTAAGAAATCTTCTCCAGCTACTGCCGGCGCCCCTTGTCACGTTTCGTCTCCGTCAACCACTCCAGACACACGCTGAAGCTTAGCCGCCGCTTTTGTCCTCCGTGCCAGCGTCCGTGATGTGCCGGACGAGAAGGGTGAAGGGTTTCGTCGTCCTCGCCGCGACTCGCCTCTTCGGTCATCCCGCCTCTGTCGTCTCCAGCCGCCGTTCCCTACTCCTCCGTCCCACCATCCTCGATGCCGTCGGCCGCGTCCCTTCGCATCCCAGGCCTTCTTCGTACCTCCTCCAAGCCAAGCCCAAGCAGCCACCGCCCTTGCTACCGTCGAACGTGGGAATCAATTGAGAGGATCCGAATCGCGACCCGCGAACCCTACCCAGTTTATCTTGAAATTTGGACCACCCTTATTTATACTAGGGGAGGCTGGCAAAGATTAATAGAGTTTAAACATGATCTAAATTTAATTTGAGGAGATTAGGATATAATATAGTAAAAATAGCAATTTAAGTCTAACAAAAACTCTCAAGCTGCTGATCTTGCCCTAAATTTTGTGTAAATTTTAATTTGACCCAAAACTTTAAGGATTTGTCAGTTGAACCCAAAACTTCCTAAAGTTTTCCAGAGTTCCTTAAAATTTCAGGATCTCGACAGATTTGCCCAAAAACTCTCAATTTCTAATAAATTTACCTCAAACTTTTCAATTTTTCCCTAAAATCCTCTAAAAATTCCTAGCTTTTCCCCAAACTTCCTGTTTTTCCTAAATCGACCCTACAAGACCTTTAAGACTCTAAATTAGTATCAAAACTAAATTAACTCCTATAACCTAAATTTGACTAGACCAACTAACTATGCAAAACCCTAAAATGACAAAAAATTTTGTGTTTTAGTGTCTTTGGATTTCAGGTATATCGCTGGAGTTTGAAGATTTTATTGATAAGCCCTTACTAAGTTTCATTCAAGAAACTTACCCCCTTTGTGTCCATTTTCAGGAACACCTGAAAGAGAACGTTCAAACTAATAGTTCTAGTTTGAGTTTTCCTGTGAAATTTCAGGTACATGAATTTCAATATGTCTAGTATTAAACTGGAGTATTTCATGATTTTTAGAGTACATTTGCTAATTTTAGTGTTGGTACTTTCTGCCTTACGCAGTAGCTGTCTTTTGAAGTTTCTGGAGTGCATTGTGGTTGTAAGGCTCTCCAAGAAGCTAGTGTACATACCCAACTAAGCTAGGACATATGTATGATGCATCTATGCATGTAAATACACTATAGGTGGTGTATGGATGATATATGAAGCAATAAAGTGATGTTTGAGGTTGAATGTTCAATTTTGTCCATTTTGCAACTCATTAGCTGTCCCAAAGAAAATTATGTTTAATGTTTATGGAATGCCTCTAAATTCATGGGAATGACTTTACCAAGTGTTTAGAACATGTAATAACCTGCCCATGTTGGTTTTGCACCTGAAAATGAAGTGTGTGAATTTTATGAAATTTTGTATGGGCATTATGGTCATTAGTTGTACAGATTTGATACCCTGTACTGCAAGAGCCATAACTTATTGTACACAATGAGTTTGGCTATGAAATTTTTACCACACCTAGAGCACATACAGAGATTGAACTAGAATTTTGAATTTATGAATTTGGAGCCCTGTGGCCAAAGATATGATATTCTAAAGTTGGCTAAATTACTGTTTATTTGGTCAGAATTTGGTAAGTTCAAAAATCCATAACTTGGTCCATAGGTGGGATTTTGATGTAAAACAAAATTTACTGGTTTGCTCTAAGTCACTAATTGATAATGGAACAAAGAAAACAGGGGGTTACATGGCTGGAATGATACAGTTTATTAGTGGAAGTTACAGGTGCAGTGGTTGGTCACTAGAACTTAACAAGATTGCTTAACGTGTGGAAGCCAAGACTAAGAATTGTGCTAGTGTTTTCCTTTTTAGCTGCCATAGTGTGCATAAATGTAAATATGTGTATTATGGTTTGACCAGTATACATATATTTGCATAAAGACCAAGAGGGCCACTTGGGTAATATAGTGAGCATTGTTCTGATGGCCTACAGAACATGCATAGCTCCTGGGAGATTGACACATTAAATATTGTCACTGTATTTAAGCTATCAGAGTGGTAACAAAAATGACCCAAACTCTTAAAAAATGACCAATTAGTCCCTAAAAATAAAAATTCCCCATAAACTAAAAAATTAAGTAAAAAGTCATTACCCGGACAAAATTGGGTGTCAACAGCTACCCCCCATTGCATGTCTCATAGAATATGATGCATGCAAAGCCGTTACCAATTTTTGTCCGACCTAAGCCAAACGATGAGAGCCTTCTCACCACCGAAACCTTGAGGAGAAAAACCTTCATCTTCTCCTTTTTGAGGTTAAGGAACCTTCTTTATTACCTCTATGATAGGAACTTTCCTATCATCGAAGAATTTAAGGAAGAAAACTCTTTCTTCCTTGTCTATCAGGCTTAGGAACTTTCCTAGCCTTTTGCAATAAGAACCTTCATATTGATTCCAAACCTAAGAGAAAAACTTTTTCCTCTTTTCTTGAGGGATTAAGGAACCTTCCTTAGCTCTATAGAAACCGTTCTATAGAAGAGAGAAACTCTTCTCTATTTCCTTTTAACTTCGGTAGAGAACTCTCTTCCACCATGGTCTAAGAGGTAGAGAACCCTCTCTTTACCACCTTTTGTCACCTTAGAGGTAGAGAACACTGTCTCTTTACAACCTCTAAATTTCTTTGAGGTAGAGCACCCTGACTCTTTACCACCTCTAAATTCCTTTGAGGTAGAGCACCCGGACTCTTTACCACCTCTGATGACTTTTGAGGTAGAGAACCCTGTCTTTTTACCACCTCTAAATGCTTGAGGTAGAGCACCCTGACTCTTTACCACCTCCAAATTCTTTTGAGGTAGAGAACTCTGTCTCTTTACAATCTCTAAATTTCTTTGAGGTGGAGAACCTTGTCTCTTTATTGCTTCTAAAAATGCTTAAGGTAAAGCACCCTGACTCTTTATCACCTCGGTATTCCTTTTGAGATAGAGAACCCTGTCTCTTTACAACCTTTAATAACTTTTGAGGCAGAGCACCCTGACTCTTTATCACCTCGATAACTCGCCTCTCCTCTTCTCTTATCGCTTTAACTGCTACCAATGTGGACTTAACTGAGCTTGCATAGGACGTACCTTGTTACTTACCTGAAGTCTCAGTTTGTACTTAGCAATGCCATAGTTATCCCCTAGATATGCCTTCCTTTTGATTCTTAATTTGATCCTTTCTCCAGATAATACCATATCTGAAAAGCTACTCGGAGTGTTCCCAACTAGTTTTTCATAAAATGGTCCATTCAGTGTTTGGATAAACAGGGTGATCAGTTCTCTTTCTATCATAGGTGGTTGAACTTGTGCGGCTAAGTCTCTCCACCTTTGTGCGTACTCCTTAAAGGTTTCTTGTTTCTTCTTCTCCATATTCTGAAGGGTTTGACGATCAGGAGCCAAATTCATGACATGCTTATAATTACTAATGAAAGATTGAGCAAGATCATTCCATGTTCTAATATTCTTTGGGCCTTGGCTAAAGTACCACTGTAATGCAGATTTTGCAAGGCTCTCTTGGAAGAGAGCCATCTACACTTTTGCATCTTTTGTGAGCGGTTGTATCTTTCTTAGGAAAAGTGTTATATGAGTGACAGGGCAATTCATCCCATCGTATTTCACAAACTCTGGTACCTTGAAGTCTGAAGGAATCACAACATCTGGCACCAAGCAAAGATCATCCATTGACAGGGATCCGAATAAAGTGCTACCTTCAATGGCCCGAAGTCTCTTCTCTATGGTTTCGAGTTTCTGAGTATCCTCTCATTCTTTAAGCAGCTGCTTCTTTTCTTCAAAAATTGGATTGTGCCTTAAATGAATGTCATCAGATGGGCCTAGAGCTTCTCTTGAACTGAGACCCGTTGTTGAGTGAATCCGGGAGGATAGGTCAGATTTTGTGAGTCTTTAATGGGTGTTTGCACTGCCTTCCCCTTAATCAACTCCATTAAATGCTTCATTTGTTCAACCATGCCCTCTATCCTTGACTCGATGTCAGTGAGACATCCTTCCATCTACTCTGCCATTAGTCTTGTTTGAAGCCGAGTTGGATATCGGTGTTGAGTACCAATCTTTTACCTTTTTTAAAATGAGATTCTTTTTATTAAACCTATATGCACGTGATTGACGTAACGCATGCATGCAATGAGTGAGCTTGATTATCCACTATTGTGGAACTTCAAGACTTCTTGTTGACATATGAAGGACAATAGTTAGTATGGTTTGATTCGTGATTTTGATGCATGAAGGGAAAAATATACTTGAAAAACAATCAAATCAACAAATGAAAAGTGAGATTAGTGACAAGTTAGAATAGAATTGATATGGATAAATAATTTATGAGCCACCAGAGTTATAAAGAGAGAAAACATACGATCAAAGCAACAAAAAAATGGTCAAATGACAAAAGAGTTAGCAACACTAGTGTAGAAGCACAAGCCAGTTATGAAAACAATGAAGCGAGTCAACTAAACAATATGTGTTTTGTTATGGAAGTCCTTATGGATAGATCTATGGCCGTTATATGTGTAGGTAGGTTTTGAAAGAAAGGTTATAGGTTGGTTCTCGAATCCCTTTTGCTAAGTCCTATTGGATTAAAAAAGGCCCAATTCCTCACCCACAAGGGTTACGTGAGGAAGGATTAATTCGAGTCGTAGTTTTCATGGTCCCATGGGGTGACTATCGTCACACTCGGGCAACACTACTTACTACTACGGATTAGAGAAAGCGCAGAAACTATTGTCTCACACGACTAGCCTACCCCGGGTGTTTTGTAAAATTTGGTTGGAGTGAGCTTGGGTATTGAGCTTATTATGCATGCTGAGGTGTGTGTGTGTAATAACCTAAAAAAATACACAACACATCACATCAATATGTTAAGAGATAAACAAGAAAGAAAAAGAGCAAAACTAAACCCTTTTTATGGCTAGGCTTGTCCCCAGTAGAGTCGTCATGCTGTAGCAACGTGATTTTTAGGAGTCACCACCAATCAGTTTACCTAGATCAATTGGATACCTGTTATGGTCTGCAGGAGATTCTAAGATCGTGAGTCGGTTACGCTAAAATAACCTTATTAAAGCGCCCAAAAATTGGTACCATGGGGTTCAGTTTTATCTTTTCCTAAATCTTTGCTTCTTAACCTAATATTTGATTGAAGATAATTTTAATGAATTTTATTTAATTATGTTTAATTTTTAATTCCGACCCATGAATCTTATCAGACCAACCGGATATGGAATCCTAGATATCTTTGAAATCTTGGGACTTTACCAAATCCACCAAGAATTTCAAAGGAACATCTTGTTTAAAGCCGTGGATCTTATCAGACTAATCGAATTCAAACAAATAATCTGTCTCGGAATTTTATCAAATCACCAAGAACAGATTCTTGAAAAATTTGTTATGTATTAGAATATTGGCTCTATTAAGTCTCTTCCTAATTCCTAGATGTATCATGAGATGCAAAATAAAGGAAAATCAAAACTATTCTAAAAAAACTCAAAATTGGTTAAATTTAATTAAACATGAGAAATTATGAAAATTGTTGGTGCAAGTTGTTTGAAAATGACTCAATGTAAGAAAAGCAAAGTTCTGGCCAGTGGCTAAACTGTTAGAAAATAAACTTGTAACTCCAGTGACTAATCTGCAAACAATAGAAACCAAGGTTAGTGACTTAAATGAACTAAATAAAAAGGATCAGGGACTAAACAATAGTTGTACAAAAAAAAAATAGATGGTTGAGTGGGTCAACCAGGCCAAAACGGGTCAGGTTCGCAGGTCTTCTGGCCGGATCCTTTTCCATTTGCATGACCGGCGGTAGCAGGGACGCGGCGACTTCATGGACCGGGGAACGGCGGCTTGGGGACATCGAAGGCCTGATGAGGCACTAGCTGAGGGAGATGGCAAAAAAGAAGGCTGCTGGGGACGGCGGCGCAACGCCGAGGGAGCAGGGATGGCTGGATGCGTGACTGGAGTGGCAGACATAACACTGGAGGCGGCGTGGATAGCGGTGGCTGGAGCGGCGTTGGATGGTAGAGAGGAAGACCAGGGGGTAACAACGGCGGTAGGGAGAGGTTAGGGTTTTTGGGAGCTGTGCGAAAAATCAGGGGCTTAGGCTGAGTTTGACCTTTTTTCTGGCTTGGAGCTTAGGTTATGAAAATTCTCCCAATTTTTCTTGAAATTTGGACCCTTATTTATACTAGGAGAGGCTGGGGGAGATTAACTAGGTCTAACAGAGTTTAAACATGATCTAAATTCAATTTGAGGAGATTAGGATATAATATGGTAAAAATAGCAATTTAAGTCTAACAAAAACTCTCAAACTGTTGATCTTGCCCTAAATTTTGTGTGAATTTCAATTTGACCCAAAACTTTAAGGAAGCTGTAGCAACGTAATTTTTAGGAGTCGCCACCAATCGGTTTACCTAGGTCGATTAGATATCTATTATGGTCTGCGAGAGATTTTAAGATCGTGAGTCAGTTACACTAAAATAACCTTATGAAAGCGCCCGGAAATTGGTACCATGGGGTTTAGTTTTATCTTTTCTTAAATCTTTGCTTCTTAACCTAATCTTTGATTGAAAATAATTTTAATGAATTTTATTTAATTTAATTTCAAACCTTGAATCTTACCAGACCAACCGGATATGAAATCTTAGACGTCCTTGAAATCGCGGAACTTTATCAAATACACCAAGAATTTAAAAGGAATATCTTGTTCTAGCCTGTGAGTCTTATCAGACCAACCGGATTCAAACAAATGATCGTCTTGAGATTTTATCAAACCACCAAGAACGAACCTTTGACGGTCTACTAAATATCTTGTAATTTACCTTAATTTAATCTCTTTCTAATCTCTAAGAATTTAAATTACCTAGCATAACAAATAATTCTTTTGTGTGTTATCAAATTTTAAGATGCATTATGTAAATCAAAATAAAAATAAGATGAAACTATTCTAAGAAAACCTAAAAGGAAATAAAAGAGAAACAAAGAGATAAAATAAAAATAAATAAATAAATAAATATCCTAAGTTATATCCTTATGTGAATTTAATGGTTAAATCTAATGCATGGCTAAACAAAACAAAGGAAGAAAGAAACAAAAGGAAAACAAAGAAATAAACTTGCTGTCAGTAACTAATCTGCAACAAGAATAAAAGTTAGTGGCTTATATGAACGACCTAGAAAGTTGGAGGGCTAAGTTGAGGGTGTACCCAAAAGAAAGACTTGGCCGGGTCAACGGGTCGGGTATTGGGTTTGAAAGCGGGTGCGATTAGAATCCTTTCGATTCACGCGATTGGTGGCCGCGAACGTCTACGGCGAGAGCAACAGCGTCACCCGGCGGACGTGCGGAGCAGGGACGGCTGGAGGGAGCACCTGGGCACGGTGGACGGCGCTCGGAGGGCGTCGCGAAGGAGAGGACGAACGGCTGGCCGACGGCGTGGAGGCTGAGACGAGAAGCGGTGGCGACGACGCTGGAGCTGCCGGCTGCGCACGAGCGGCTGACGGTGGCAACGAAGGAGGGTGGTCGACGAGCGAGGAGCAGGGTGGCGGAGCGCCCAGTGAAGGCGGATCTGGCTCACGGGCGGCCGAAGAGCGAATCTGTTGCGTGAATGGTCGGCGAGCGGAAAAGCGGAGCATGGGCCGTCGGCTGGTGGAGACGCCGAGAACGGACGTGACGGGATACGGCAAACGAAGGATTTGGCTCACGGCGAACGAGATCGGCCAACAAGGAGAACGACTGGCCGACGGCGGATGAGCGTGAGGTGGGAGAACGGCGGTCGAGGGACGAGAGAACGACAGCGGAGGGAGAAGAGAGAAAGGCGGTGGAGGGAGAAGAGAGAACGGCGGTGGAGGGAGAAGAGAGAAAGGAGGTGGACGAAGAAGAGAGAGCGGCGGCGTGTGGAGGGAGAAAGAGAACGGCGAGAGGGAGAAGTGAGGAGGGACAGCAGATGGCAACCAGGGTTGACGGCGGTGGAGGAAAGAGTTTAGGGCTTTTTTAGGGAGATTCCGAGAAATCAGGGACCAAAAGTTGTAGTTTTACTTTTTTTTTTATGCGAACTTAGGGTTCTCGACTTTTTTCCCCTTCTGCTAAAAAATCTGACTTACATTTATACTAGAGGGTCTTTAAAACGTACTTAACAAGGTTTTGAGAGTTTAACTTCATCCAAATTAAATTTGAAGAAGTTTAAGTCAATTAGGATACGATTTGGTGAAATTACTAGTTTTAGTCTAATAAAACTCTTAACCTGCTAATCTGGCCCTAAATTCTGTGTAAATTTTAATTTGACCCAAAACTTTCAGGAATTGTCAGATTAGCCCAAAACTTTGCGATTTTGCCTCAGTTTCCACCCAAACTTTTCCCTTTTACCTAAGAGTAAAACTTTTTCCTCTTTTCTTGAGGGATTAAGAAACCTTCATTAGCTCTATAGAAACCTTTCTATAGATGAGAGAAACTCTTCTCTCATTCCTTTTAACTTCGGTAGAGAACTCTCTCCCACCATGGTCTAAGAGGTAGAGAACCCTCTCTTTACCACATCTTGTCGATTTAGAGGTAGAGAACATTGTCTCTTTACAACCTTTAAATTTCTTGGAGGTAGAGCATCCTGACTCTTTACCACATCTAAATTCTTTTGAGGTAGAGAACTGCGTCTCTCTACAACCTTTAAATTTCTTTGAAGTAGAGCACTCTAACTCTTTACCACCTTTGATGACTTTTGAGGTATAGAACCCTGTTTCTTTACCAGATCCAATTTATCTCATACTATGAGAAAAAAAATGATGTTGCTTTTGAAGACTTGGATTATCCTTGTTTTAGATGTGATGAGGTAGAGAAACCTTTCTCATTTTAAAAAAACCTCTGTGTGACCTTGAATCATGAGGAAAATAATTACTTTCTCTTTGGAGCCTCAGTTTAGCTTTGGTATTGAGTATAAGAACCCTCCTCGTTATCTCAAGTAAAAATTTCTAAGAAAACAACCAGACTTAGAATAATTTCATCAAAAGTGTGAATTTTCAAAATGGGTGAGTGCAAAAAAAACTTGAAATTCCATTAAATGAGTGAATTTAAAAAAGATAAATATTCCATGAAATAAGTGAATCCTGAAAGTGAGAAATTTCAGAAAATGAGTGAATTTCAAAAGGTCAAAGATTCCACGAAATGAGTGAATCTTGAAAGTGAGAAATTCCACGAAACGGGTGAGTTTCAAAAAGCCGAAGATTCTACGAAATGAGTGAATCTTGAAAGTGAGAAATTTCACAAAATGAGTGTATTTCAAAAAGCCGAAGATTCCACGAAATGAGTGAATCTTAAAAGTAAGAAGTTCCATAAAATGAGTGAATTTCAAAAAGTCGAAGATTCCACGAAATGAGTGAATCTTGAAAGTAATAAGAGTCATCTACCATGCATGAAGAAGGAATTTGGCCGCCGTTTTTTTCAAGATTTTATTCCAATCAAAGCTTTCATAGACAGTGTCTGGATAGAAAAAGGGAGCAAATAGGAGTGGAGAGATTTCCTTAAAAACTTACCAAACTCTCAGACTACGTGGAGGGCGCCCTTTATCTCAGTAAAACCAGTACTCTATTGATGTGGGAAGCTCCCATGGGTTCCTCTTCTCAGAATATGGGGAGGAACAAGCTATGCCCCAGCCTTAGTTCGTAGGCAGTTTGGGTCCCAACAATTCGTACCAATGACACATCGATTGTGTGAGCTCGAGTTCTCTTATGACGATCCACAATGCCACTGTCTCATTTCTGGAATGGCAATAGCATGGAAGAAAGTTTACCTAGTAAAACCTGGAACCTTAGTGTCTTCGAAAAGGTATCCAGAATGGAGGCAAAATCGAAGGGAAGGTATTCTCCCACCAGATGGACCTAGCTACGCTACTAAAAGGGATCTTGAGGAAGAGCTTAAGGAGGAAAGAGGCAAGATGAAGAAGATCCAAGTCGAGATAGATAAGAAAAACTATGAACTAAAGGCACTGACGAACGAAAACCTACTCTTGTGAGGGAAGCCGGAAGACAAATAGGCCATCATTAAGCAATTAGTCGAAGAATGCGATAAAAATGAATGGAAGAAGGAGAACTAGAAACAAAAGTATATCCAGTCTGCATGTCAAGTAGAAGACTTTGTCGAAGAAGTACAGAAGGTCACTCGTGTTGCAAAGAAGATGGGTGAAGAAGCCAATGAAATAATTGCTGGTACCTGGCCTAACTCATGCCTGAGACAGCAGAAGATGATCTGTTATATCAAGAAGGCCCGCAAGCAATATGACCATCTCGGGAAGTTCTTTTAGTCTTTAATATAATAAAGTGGGTCAGACCACTATGGTTTTTTTTTGGTTTTAGGATTTCTTTGGTGATTTAGTGTTGCACTAAGTGTTTAGGTATGGACAGTCATTAGAGTTTGAAAGTGTTATGATAGTGGCCATTCAACTCAGCTTCTTTAATCACATTAATAAAAATAACATGTGCATCATCAATCATTTACCAATTCATACACAAAGTCTAATAAAAGAAATCCCACTTTAAAAGGGGTGAAAGATTGGTACTCGACATCCATATTCAACTCGGCTGCAAGCAAGACTCATGGCGGAACAAGTCGAAGGATGCTTTCCTGACATCGAGTCAAAGATCGAGAGTATGGAAGAATAAATGAGACTGTTGATGGAGTTGATCAAAGGGAAAACGATTTAAACCCCCATCAAAGACTTGCAAGATTCTATCTACCCTCCAGGGTTCACCCCGTAACAGGCCCTGATTTAAGAAATGCCTTTTCAAGACTCAGGTCCATCCGACGGTATTCAGTTTAGGCACAATCCCATCTACGAAGGAAGGAAGACACTAACAAAAGAAGAAGACGATGCTCAGAAGCTTGAAACCATAGGGAAGAGGCTTCGAGCTATTGAAGGGGGTACTATATTTGGATCTTTCTCTATGGATGACCTTTGCTTGGTGCCTGATGTGGTAATTCCTTCAAATTTCAAGGTGCCGGATTTCTTGAAGTATGATGGAACAAGTTGCCCTATCACTCACATCACGCTGTTCTTGAGGAAGATACAACCACTCACAAAGGATGAAAAGGTATGGATGGCTTTTTTTCAAGAGAGTCTTATGAAATCTGCGCTATAGTGGTATCTAAGCCAAGGTCCAAGAAACATCAAAACCTAGAGCAACCTCGCTCAAGCTTTTATCAACAATTATAAACATGTCATGGACTTGGCCCCTGATCGTCAAACCCTTCAGAACATGGAGAAGAGAAAACAAGAAACTTTTAAAGAATATGCTCAAAGATGGCGAGACTCGGCAGCACAAGTTCAACCCCTCATGATGGAAAAAGAAATGGTAACCTTGTTCATGCAAACATTGAAATACCGATACTATGACAAGCTCATTGGCAACTCGGCAAGTAATTTCTCCAATATCGTCTTATCCGAGGAACAAATTGAGCATGAGATCAAAACTGAAAAAATCATCGAGTCCTACGGTAAGGGCACAAAAAAATGGGGACCGCCTAAAAGAAAGGATGAAGAAGTACAACAAGTAAGTCAGGGAAGAGGAATCCCCATAGTAGGTGTTTTAGCGACTGGGCCTTGCCCGTGTTATCCTGCCGCTAAGCCCACTGAATCACAACTATCTGCTCTAGCTCCGCTGGCGGCTGTGCAAAGATGAAGAGAAACATTCACACCAATCCCTATGACCTACGCAGAGTTATATCTTAAACTCATTGAGAGCCAACTCATTCACCCAATTCCCACGAGGCCAATGGAACCACCCTATCCAAAGTGGTACGATCCCAATGTAACTTGCCCATATCACGATGGTGCTGCGGGTCATGGTATCGAAAACTGTCTAGCATTAAAACGGGTGGTTGAACAGCTAATTGAGTCAAAGTGGCTGAATTTTTCTGAAGAGCCAAGTGTCACCCACAACCCATTGCCACCTCATCAAGCTGGGCCTATGAATATGATAGAAGAAGACCATCTTATAAAGACATCTGTTAATGATATTACAACCCTTCTCGAGTTCATATACTCATGGCTTCTGAAAGAAGGAGTCATCATTGAAAAGCATTCACTTGAGCATAAAGAGGACAAGGACAGAAAGTGGTGTGCTTTTCACGATAGTGAAAGTCACTCTATCCTAACTTGTCCACAATTTCATGAGGTCTTGCAAGGACTCATGGACTCATCCCAACTTATCATTTCTATGTCAAAAGGGGAAGTAGATACGAACATAATCATCAGAGAAGGGGAAGTCGCTGCTAGGCCAAGGCCACTAGTCATACCAATTTCAAGGCATACCGTCAAGCCTTTAAGAATTCAAGTCCCAGCTCTATTCCCCTACAAGTCGGACAAGGCAGTTCCATGGAGATACGATTACACTTTCAACATCACATCAACCCTGCCAGAGGTTGGAGGCATGACTTGGGGCTGTCATTTTTACTCACTAGAGCCAATGGGCAAGCCTCAATGTGATAAGAATATCATCGACCCGAAGACTGCACCCCCACTACAAATGTAACACAAGAGCAAGGAACCCCTCAAGTGGTGACGGATGAACAGACATGCGAGTTCCTCAAGCTTATAAAGCAAATTGAGTATAGCGTTTTATAGCAGTTGAGCCGTCTGCCAGCGAAGATTTCCCTACTCTTGTTGCTTCTAAATTCGGATGCTCATCGAGAAACTCTTCTCAAAGTTTTGAACAAGGCTTATGTTGCACAAGACATCTTCGTGAATAGTTTTGATCACCTTGTCAACAATATCACAACTCAGAATCTTATTTTATTCACTGATGATGAGATACCAATCGAAGGGAGAGGACATTCAAAGGCTCTACATATCTCAACTAAATACCAAGATCGGATAATGGCTAGGGTCCTCATTGACAATAGGTCAACTTTGAATGTAATGCCTCTAGAAACCTTACACAAATTAGGCGTAGACCCATCATACATCATCACCAGCCACGTAGCCGTTCGAGCATTCGATGGAACGATGAGAGATGTCATAGGGGACATAGAATTGCCAATAGTAATTGGCCCATGTATCTTCCATATTGCATTCCAAGTAATGGACATCAAGCCTTCTTATAGTTGTTTACTGGGAAGACCATAGATCTACATGGCTGGTGCAGTTCCATCTTCACTGCATCAAAAGCTGAAATTTATCATCGAATGAAGGTTGATAATGGTGTTTGCTGAAGAAGATATTTTGCTGTCTAGACCAGTCGATGCTCAATATGTAGAGATCAACGAAGATGCGCTGGATTGCTTCTTTAGATCCTTTAAAGTTTTCAATGCTACATACGTCAGTGACTATGGAGATGAGCCCATCCCTAGCATTTTTTAGATAAGTCAGATGATGGCAAAGCTCATGATCAAAGGAAGATATTCACCAGGACTAGGCTTGGGACAAGCCTTACAAGGGATTCCAAAACCCCTGGATATCACTCCGAATGAAGAAAGGTATGGCCTGGGTTTCACATCGATGAGATAAGATAAGATGAAGATGATGGCCGAAAAGAGGGAAAAAAGGATTGCGCGACTGAAAGGGGACACTCCAGATGGAGGAGATCTGAGTATCCCTTATATAACTGAAACATTCGTAAGTGGTGGCTTGATTCCAAGATATGACGACAAAGCCACACTGACCATCAACATCAACAATTTTTTTGAAGATCTTTCGATTCAGGCGATAACCAGTGACTCACCTGAGGATGAGGAGCTTGTTCAACCCTGTAGCTTGTGGGATGTGCTAAACAATTGGGAGGCGATAGAACTACCTGTTGTAATCGAGAGCTTTTCAAAGTAATCTAATAGTAAAAACCTCCTAGAGATAGGTCCAATCAATAGGGTATAGTCTTTGCTTAAGTGGACTTTTTAGTTATTGCTGTTCATTTCAATAAAGTTGTAATTTATGCACACTATCAATAAAACACCAATTTGCATTCATCTCATTCTTGCCATTTTCTTTTTCCTCTTTTCCTTTTTACTACTGCATACCTGAAATTCTCTTTAATGACAATAAAAGAATAAACTTTGATAATCCTATAAACACTACTGACTCGGATGACAAAGATCTCCAAATATCTCCAGAGTTACTAAAACTGATCAAGCAAGATGAAAAGGAAAAAGCAACAAGCCAGAAACTAACTGAGATAGTCAACCTCAGAGATAATCAGAATGTGAGAGAAGTTAAAATTGGCACTCTATTTCCTTCTGAGGAAAAGGGAGAATTGATACACTTGCTAAGAGAACATGTGGATGTATTCGCTTGGTCATATCAAGATATGCCAGGCCTAAGCTCGAATATAGTGTTACACAAAATACCATTGAAGCCCGGGGCAAAGCTTGTTTGGCAGAAGCTATGAAGACTGAAGCCAGAGCTAATCTTAAGAGTTAAAGATGAAATTCAAAAGCTATGGGATGTAGGATTTTTTGGAGTCGCTGAGTACACAGAGTGGGTTGTCAATATAGTTCTAGTGGAAAAGAAGAAAAGTGGGAAACTAAGAGTCTGTTAAGATTATCGACCCCTAAATGAGGCTAGCCCTAAGGACAATTTTCCACTTCCTCACATCGATACGCTGGTGGATAATACTGCTGGGAATTCCTACTTTTCTTTCATGATGGTTTTTCCGGGTACAATCAGAGTAAACTTGATCCAGATGATATGATAAAAACTGTTTTTGTTACCCTTTAGGGAACATTCTACTATAAAGTAATGCCTTTCGGGCTGAAGAATGCTGGTTCTACCTATCAAAGAGCGATGGTTTCTTTGTTCAATGACATGATGCATAGGGAGATTGAGGTCTATGTGCACGATATGATTGCCAAATGTCGCACCACTAGGGGGCATCTGGATGTACTCAAAAAGTTGTTCAATAGACTTCACAAGTACTAGCTAAAATTGAATCCCGCTAAATGTACTTTCGGGGCTTCTTCAAGCAAATTACTGGAATTTATGGTGAGCAAAGATGGGATTCGAATTAACCCAAGTAAAACCCAGGACATTCAAGATATGCCTCTTCTAAAGACCCCAAAAGAAGTAAGAAGTTTATTGCGCAAGATCAACTTTATAGCAAGATTCATATCGCAGTTGACGTCCAAGTGTGAACCTCTATTCAAATCACTAAAGAAGAACAATCCAATTGAGTGGAATGATGAATGCCGAAAGGCATTTGAGAGGATCAAACAATACTTGTCTAATCCACCAGTCTTGGTACTGCCTTGACCTGGAGAACCGTTGATCCTATACTTGTCAGTGCAGGATTCTTCATTAGGGTCCGTATTGGGTCAACGTGATGAGACAGGCAAGAAAGAGCATGCAGTCTACTATTTGAGCAAAAAGCTTACCACATATGAAGAGAAATACTCAGCAGTAAAGAAGACCTGTTGTGCCTTTGCATGGGTAGCAAGCCGATTACGACACTACATGCTCAACAACACCACATTGCTATCTCCAAGACAGATCCTATTAAGTACATCTTCGAGAAACCCACTTTATCAGGAAGGATTGCAAAGTGGAAAATGCTTCTGTCTGAGTACGACATACAGTATGTCACTCAAAAGGCCATAAAATGGAGTGCAATCACTGAATATTTGGCCGATATAGCATTGGAGGATTATGAGCCAATGAAGATGGATTTTTCCAATGGAGATATAATGATAGTAGAACATGAAGTCTGAGATGAAGATGAAACATGGAAGATGGTGTTTGATGGAGCATCTAATGCCTTAGGACATGGGATTGGAGCTGTACTTATCTTTCCAAGTGTAGAACAGTACCCTCTCACCGTGAAAATCATATTTCCTTGTACCAACAACATAGCAGAATACGAGGCATGCGCTATGGGACTCCAAATGGCATTAAGACTGAAGGTACGAGATCTCCGAGTTTGCGAAGATTCAGTGTTGGTCATATATCAAATAAAAGGTGACTGGGAGACTAGGGATCCAAAATTGATCCCTTACTAAAAACTCATACTTGATTTGGCAGGACAGTTCAAGAGGATAAGTTTTCATCATCTTCCAAGGGAAGATAATCAAATCCTGGACAGCTTAGCTACTTTAGCCGCCATGTTCAAGATAAGTAGCCATAAGCACACTCTTGTTTTTGAAATGAAAGCACTAGATTCCCCGGCCTATTGCATGAATGTAAAAGAAGAGCTGGACAGGAATTCATGGTATCATGATATTAAGAGATACCTCCAAGAACGAATATATCCACCAAAAGCATTAGAAAATGACAAGAAGTTTTTACGAAGACTGTCAATGGGTTTCCTCTTGAATACAAACATACTTTATAAGAAGAGCCCGGATTTGGTGTTACTTCGCTGTGTAGGTGCTCGTGAAGTAAGAAGGATCATGGAAAAAGTTCATACCAGAGTATGTGGGGCGCACACTAGTGGCCATACCATGGCAAGACAAATAATAAAGACTGGCTATTATTGGCTTACATTGGAAACTGATTGTATCAATTTTGTGAAGAAATGTCACAAGTGCCAAATATGTGCCAACAAGATCCAGGTTTCACCTGCTCCTCTTAATGTAACTGCAATACCTTGGCCTTTCGCTATGTGAGATATAGATGTTATTGGAGCAATTACTCCTAAAGCTTCTAATGGTCACAAATTCATTCTGGTGGCAATTGATTACTTCACTAAGTGGGTAGAAGCAGTATCTTATGCGAGCGTGACTGGAAAGGTGGTATGCCGGTTTATCAAGAGAGAGATTATTTGTCGATATGGGTTGCCAAAATGTATTATCTCAGACAATGCCACAAATTTGAATAACGAAATGATGCAGAACCTATGCCAACAATTCAAGATCAAGCATCACAATTTAGCACCCTATCGACCAATGATGAATGGTGTAGTGGAGGCAGCCAATAAGAATACCAAGAAGATCATAGAGAAGATGACTGTCAGTTATAAGGATTGCCATGAGATGTTCTGTTCGTACTTCTACTGGGGCTACACCTTTTTCTTTAGTATATGGTATGGAAGCCGTATTACCCATTGAAGTCGAGATCCCTTCATTAAGGGTATTGATGGATACCAAATTGGAAGAAGCAGAATGGGTCAAGGCTAGATATGAGCAATTGAATCTAATCAATGAGAGGAGAATGACTGCACTATGCCATGGACAACTTTATCAAAGAAGGATGATCCGTGCTTATAATAAGAAGGTCCGCCCACGACAATTTCATGAATGTGACGTTGTCCTCAGGAAAATTCTACCCATCCAGCATGATTTTAGAGGGAAATGGACACCGAACTATGATGGTCCATATGTGGTGAAGAAAGCCTTTTCGGGAGGAGCCCTAATTCTAACAGAGATGGATGGACGAGAGTTGCCAAAGCCGATGAATTCAGATTCAGTGAAGAAGTACTATGCATGACGGTGAAGTTCTTCGAATGAAGGAGAAGGAGTGGATGTAGGGTTATGAGGGTTTGTTTAATCAAAGTTGTCAAAGAAAGTGTTCTTTTCTCAAATCTTCATTGTTCTTTGTCCATACCCAAGACTTTTGTATCCCACTATTCATAAATAAAAAGCCATTTCTCTCTAGCTTTTTCTTCAAATACCACATTACTGCCAGCTTCTAGTGTGCAAAAAATTATGACTTTGGAAAAAGGGTAGTAATAACTAAAACTTGGAAAAAGCAAAGACCGTAAATTACTTTGATAAGCACTATGAATTAAGACAGGTAAGATTGAGGTCCTGCCTTGCGAACGGTACAAAGCATTTGCTAACAGGGAAGAATGAGTAACAAGTCTTCGGGTGATATCTTTGGTAGTCGTCTGGATGATTGCTTCAAAAGTATTATAGTCGAAAAGAGAAACATGGCCATATTAACAAGAAGAAAGCATACTCACGAGAGTTTCATAAACACAACACCAGGGATAAGTATCCAATAGGGTAAAAGTATGAGGCGAGCATATGATAAGGAAGTTGAGATAAAGATTCGAGAACAGGTTAAGAAAGTTTCTTCGATGAGGGATTTGAAAATAGAGTTTCTGAGGCAAAGGACAAGGACTGGGAAGCATAAAAAAGGTTCAACGATAATTCAAGGAGGCAGTCACAAGGGAGAAGCTAGCGAAACAAAGACAAGAAGAACTAGATCCATGTGACCAAATAAATGATGATAGCAAAACCCAAATACAAAGAAGTCGAGATAATAAAAGAAAGCCATCAGTCATGCATTCATGCATCTCACATTATGCATGCATAGCTTTTACATAATAGGAATCAAAAGGAAGGCATATTCAGGAGATAATTATGGCATTGCTAAGTACAAATTGAGACTTCAAGCTAGTAACAAGGTACATCCTATGCAAGCTCACTTAAGTCCACATTGGTAGCAGTTAAAGCGATAAGAGAAGAGGATAGGTGAGCCATTGATGTGGTAAAGAGTCGGGGTGCTCTACCTCAAGGGAAATTTAGAGGTGGTAAAGAGTCAGGGTGCTCTACCTCAAAGGTCATCAGAGGTGGTAAAGAAACATGGTTCTATACCTCAAAAGTCATCAGAGGTGGTAAAGAGTCAGAGTACTCTAACTTAAAGAAATTTAGATGTTGTAAAGAGACACAGTTCTCTACTTCAAAAGAATTTAGATGTGGTAAAGAGTCAGGGTGCTTTACCTCCAAGAAATTTAAAGGTTGTAAAGAGATAATGTTCTCTACCTCTAAATCGACAAGAGATGGTAAAGAGAGGGTTCTCTACCTCTTAGACCATGGTGGGAGAGAGTTCTCTACCGAAGTTAAAAGGAATGAGAGAAAAGTTTCTCTCTTCTATAGAAAGGTTTTTATAGATCTAAGGAAGGTTCGTTAATCCCTTAAGAAAAAAGGAAAAAGTTTTTCTCTTAGGTTTGGAAGCAATAGGAAGGTTCTTATTGTAAAAGGCTAGGAAAGTTCCTAGGCCTGGTAATCAAGGAGGAAAGAGTTTTTCTCCTTAGATTCCTAAATGATAAGAAAGTTTCTATCATAGAGGTAATGGGGAAGGTTCCTTAACCTCAAAGGGAAGGAGAAGAAGGTTTTTCTCCTCAAGGTTTCGGCGGTGAGAAGGCTCTCATCATCTAGCTTAGGTCGGACAAAATTTGGTAACAGCTTTACATGCGTCATATTCTATGAGACATGCAAAAGGGGGCAGCTGTTGACACCCAATTTTGTCTGGGCACTGACTTTTTACTTAAGTTTTTAGTTTATGGGGCATTTTTATTTTTAGGGACTAATTGGTCATTTGTTAGGAGTTTGGGTCATTTTTGTCATTTTAGGGTTTTGCATAATTAGTTGGTCTAGTCACATTTAGGTTATAGGAGTTAATTTAGTTTTGGTACTAATTTAGAGTCTTAAAGGTCTTGTAGGGTCAATTTAGAAAAAACGAGAAAGTTTGGGGAAAAGCTAGGAATTGTTAGAGGATTTTAGGGAAAAATTGGAAAGTTTGAGGTAAATTTGTAAAAAATTGAGAGTTTGGGGGCAAATCTATCGAGATCCTGAAATTTTAAGGAACTCTGGAAAACATTAGGAAGTTTTGGGCTCACTTGACAAATCCTTAAAGTTTTGGGTCAAATTGGAATTCGCACAGAATTTAGGGCAAGATCAACAGATTGAGAGTTTTTGTTGGACTTAAATTGCTATTTTTACCAAATTATATCCTAATCTCCTCAAATTGAATTTAGATCATGTTTAAACTCTGTTAAACTTAGCTAATCTCGCCCAGCCTATCCTAGTATAAATAAGAGTCCAAATTTCAAGAAAAAGAAGGAGAAAATATGAAACCCTAAGCTCCCATCAAGAAAAAGTAAAACTGTAGCCTCAAGTCCCTGGTTTCTCGCAGCCCCTTCCCAGAATACAATGGATATCATGGACATATGTCTAATTAGACCTAAATTTAAAACAGTTCTCCTTCTTTCATTGCCGTTCTTCGGTCTCTCTCTTCGATCTCTCTCACCGTTCTTTGATCTTTCTCCTCTGCTCTTTGATCTCTCTTCCTTGCTCTTCGATCTCCCTCTGTCGGCTCTCCAATCTCTGATCTCTGTTCTTCACAGGCTCGTCGATTTCTTATTTGCTTTGAGTTACTCCAATCTCCGATCTCTGTTCTTCGTTGATGATGATGACTCCGATTCCGAGGCACGGCCAGTCGGGAGGTGAGGCAAAGCCAGGTACGAGGGCCAAGGCGCAACGTTTCGAGGAGGCAAATCGGCGGGGCAGGGCGCCTGAGAAAAGGTGAGGGCCGAGGCACGGCGGTGTAAGGCGAGGGCAAAGGGGCGGCAGTGCGAAGTGAAGGCTGAGGCGTGGTGGTGCGAGGCGAGGTGTGGCAGCGCGAGCGATGAGCCAGATTTTGAGTGGAAGGGACGGCGATCTGTGGTGGCTGGGTGTCGTGGAATGAGGGTTGCCGCGTACTTTATTTAGATTATTGTTTAGACACTTTTCTATTGTACTTTAGACATTTTTAAAATTTTGTTTAGACACTTTTTTAGACATTGAATCATATACCTTTATTTGGACATTTCTTTAAATATTTAGACACTTTTACATGTTGATTTGAACACTTTTATATATTTAGTCAGACACTTATTTTAATTAGTTCAGATATTTATTTTCTAAAGGTAACAAATTATTCAGAAGTTATTTAGTCAGACACTTTTATATATTTATTTAGACATTTTTCAATATTTAATTAGACACTTTTACTTATTGATTCAGACACTTTTTTTATTATATTTCAAAAATAATAAATTGTTCACAAGTTAATTCTATCATTTTTTGTTCAAACACTTTTACATGTTTATTTTGACATTTTACAATATTCAATCAGACACATATTCTTATAGCTTTAGACACTTTTAATTTAACATTATAATAATTCATTTTGATTCTGTTATTTTTTTTTTCAAACACTTTTACATGTTTATTTAGACATTTTTTCGATATTCAATTAGACACTTATTCTTATAGCTTTAGACACATTTAATTTAACATTATAATAATTTATTTTATATTGCTTTGTAAACACTTTCACATACTATATTAGACACATTTACATTTTATTGCAGACACTTTTGTTGTTCAGAAGCAACAAAGATGAGACTTGGAGGCAACGATCGGAAGCAAGATTTGGAGGTGACGACGAGATCCGGCGAGAAATGATGAGATCTGGCAAGAGATGCTGAGATCTAGCGAGAGATCTCGACGAGTGACGACGAGAACCAGTAAGAGACGACGATCCGGCAAATGATGACGAGATCCGACGAGAGATCTCGGCGAGTGATGATGAGATCCAGTGAGAGACGACAAGATCTGGCGGGTGGCGACGAGATCCGGCAAGTGACAACGAGATCCGGCGAGTTGCGATGAGATCCGACGAAAGTCGGAGGTGAACAGCTGTGAGATTTGGATGTGAATGATTACAAGAATTGGAGGTAGTGACGGTTCGTCAGAGGATGTGGCAGCTACGGTGGCGGCGGCGGCAGCGGCAGAAGCTGTGACAGAGGCAGATTTCAAGGGTGAGAGTGACTTTTGGTCCTGGGGTAAATTAGTCAATTTATTTACTGGATTATTGGTTATTTATAGGGAATTAAAGGTATATTAGCATGTCTAATTAGACATATTTCTACAATATAATAACTATTCCCATAAACCCTAAGAAATCTCCTCCAATTACTGCCGGCGCCCCTTGTCATGGTTCGTCTTCGTCAACCACTCCAGACACAAGCCGAAGCTCAGCCGCCACTCCTGTCCTCCGTGCTAGCGTCCGTGATGTGCCGGACGAGAAGGATGAAGGGTTTGGTCGTCCTCGCCGTGACTCGCCTCTTCGGTCCTCCTGCCTCCGTCATCTCTAGCCGCCGTTCCCTACTCCTCCATCCCACCATCCTCGACGCCGTCGGCCGCGTCCCTTCGCATCCTAGGCCTTCGTCGCACCTCCTCCAAGCCAAGCCCAAACAGCCACCGCCCCTGCTACCGTTGAACGCGGGAATCAATTGAGAGGATCCGAATCGCGACCTGCGAACCTGACCCAGTTCCGTCCGGTTTCAACCCAGTCAACTCCAGTTCTGTATAACTCCCCTTTAGGCCTTCTGATTTTCTATTTCATTCATATAAGCCATTAACTTTTCTTTTTGTTGCAGATCTGTCACTGACAGCAACTTTATTTCTTTGTTTTCCTTTTGTTTCTTTCTTTCTTTGTTTTGTTTAACCGTGCATTAAATTTAACCATTAAATTCACATACGGATGTAACCATTTATTTAACCATTTATTTATTTTTTATTTATTTTATTTTTTTTCTTTGTTTTTCTTTTATTTCCTCTTAAGTTTTCTTAGAATAGTTTCATCCTATTTTTATTTTGATTTACATAATGCATCTTAAAATTTGATAACATATAAAGAATTATTTGTTATGATAGGTAATTTAATTCTTAGAGATTAGAAAGAGATTAAATTAAGCCAAATTACAAGATATTTAGTAGACCCTTCAAATATCCGTTCTTAGTGGTTTGATAAAATTCCGAGATGAATTATTCGTTCGAATCCAATTGGTCTGATAAGACTCACGGGCTAGAACAAGATATTTCTTTCAAATTCTTGGTGGATTTGATAAAGTTCCGAGATTTCTAGGACATCTAAGATTCCATATCCAGTTGGTCTGATAAGATTCACGATTTAGAATTAAATTAAATAAAATTCATTAAAATGATTTTCAATCAAAGATTAGGTTAAGAAATAAAGAGTTAGGAAAAGATAAAACTGAACCCCACGGTACCAATTTCCGGGCGCTTTAATAAGGTTATTTTAGCGTAATCGACTCATGATTTTAGAAGCTCTCGCAGACCATAACAGGTATCCAATCGACCTAGATAAGCTGATTGGTGGCGACTCCTAAAAAAATCACGTTGTTACAGCTATATAAAAATAATTAGCTAAATTGCACGATCTACCCTTGAAATATATCTCATTTTATATATTTACCCTTGAACTATCAAACATTAGAAAGATAGGATTAAAGTAACTTTTTATAATAAAACTGGCCTTTTGTCTGCAATTTGTGTTAATGTTGATGGAAATTTGAGGTGAAAATATAAAATTGGCTCCTAGATTTGAGCAAAACAAATACAAGACCCTTGAACATAAATTTGGGACAATTTTGGCATTAATTAATAATAAAACAAATGTAAAATAATAATTTTGATTCTCAAGTTCTTTTTATCAATAATTTTAGCCCTTAAACTTCTAAAAAAGACCAACTCTATTCATTTCAAACATTAGCTTCTATATTTTCTCCTTCCAACCTCAATCAAAACCAACAATTTTGGCATTAATTTTCTCATTGCTAATATGGTAAAAAAAATAATAAATTATTTATTCGATATTTTATATGATTCATGATTTCTATAATTTCACACATCTTCTACATGGATTTTGCAGCAAATTAATATGTCATCGTGATTTAAAACTAGAGAACACCCTGTTAGATGTTAAGTCTAGCCCCACAATTAAAATATATGTTTTTGGTTGTTCAAAGGTTTCGCTACACTATAAGGTGGAAGCCAAAGAGCAACTATGGAAATAGTCGCATGCAGTTGCAACTAGCGAGTGAAATGAGATTGATACAATCAGTTGTAGAATCCCTTGTCACTCCTACACAAGCGATTGCCATGTGAGTAATTGTAGCAACTGAATTGATTAATTGCATCATTTATTTCAATCACTCATTTGCCTTTTTCTTATAGTGTTAGTAGAATTGTCGAAAAAGATTTCTAATCTTATTTAAGTATCTTTTTTGGCAATTTAAGAGGTTTTTTCCATACATCTATTGCATTCTAGACCCAAATCAACTATTGGAATGCCAGCATATATTAAACTAAAGGTGCTTTCTCGAAGAGAATATGATGGCAAGGTAATTCAAGTTAGTCTCATCTATTCAAGATTGCAACAAGTGAAAGATTTTGTTAGAAAATATAAGATAGCATGTGGTTTTCCTTTAGGTGGTATCGCAAGTCAGAGGCATACAGTTCATTCCCTAGGTTCTGCCTAATCTCAACTTTATTTCTTTACTTGAAGATGTATGGTCACGTGGAGTGACTTTATTTGTTATGCTGGTTAGAGAGAGGAGAAATGGTAGGATGGTGGCGTCTTTCCACTTCACTAGATCAAGAAGCAATTTCACTACCCCGTTCCTTCTTGTCACCGTCACCTTGGCCCACAATCCCTTGCTCGCGAACAATCGCGACGACAACACTGAAGGTGTTGGAGGGGCGGGATTCACAGTGAAGTTGGAGATAAATCTTGGTCAGGTCTATCAGGAATGTGGTGCTCTCCATCGCCATGGCCAAGCGTGATGTCACAACGATTTTCATATAATTTAGAGTTTTCTCGCCTCCATGACTATCACTTTACTTCATCGAAAAAGGGAAACCAAACAAGCGCTAAGAAGCAGAAGAAGTCAGCAGCAGTGATGATTTGGTCTGAAAGGATATGTTATACGACGAAAGCAAAGGCAAGAGGTTCAAATCACCCACTGAATTTATAGGTTAGTGTCCATTACTGGGAATGTCACAAAATCACAACTTTGAGTTGGAGGACCTACTGAGGGCTTCGGCGGAGATGCTAGTAAGGGGGGTATGGAGACAAGGACGTAGCCAGGATTCATGCTTAGGGGGCAGGGCGAAGGTGTCGGTGTAAACATATTGTTCGCTCCTTGTCCACTTTACTAAAGTTTTTTGGAAACTTACAATTACTCCCTGAGATTTGTCCTAATTTATAGTTTGCCCTCTTTTATTTTTAAAAATCTACACTTTGTCCCATGTTTCCTTCACACTGTTCAATAACAACTTTTAAAATTATAATTTAAATTATATGATAGTAATCTTTCATTAATTTTAATCTCCATAATATTTTTTTTGTAATTAATAGACATTATAAATTATCACTTTTTTCTTTCTGTAAATGTATTTTTCTTCTTGTAAATCCATATCAGTAATTTTTTTACGGCCAGTTAATTGTAAAAAAAATATCAAAATCTTGAAATCTCTGGAACATTAATATTAGCTAGTTTAAGTTAGGGTTTTAGAAGTTATTGTCAAACACTGTAAAAGAATGATGATATAAAGCGTAGGTTTCTGAAAATAGGAGGGATAAAGTATAAGTTAGGCCAAACCACAGGGGGGCATTTGCAATTTTCTCACTAAAGTTTCTGATTTGGGTAAGACATTTAAAAAGGATAAAATCCACTAAAACCCATCATTAATTTTATAATTTACAAATAATCACCTAACTTTAAAACTTTTACAATTTTATATCATATTAACTATTAATAATAAATAATTTTGAAAAATTTAGGGGGGCGGGAGCCCCTCCTCATCCCTACGTAGCTACATCCTTGCATGGGGACATCATACAAAGATGTGCTGGAAGAGGGGACGACGGTGGTGGTGTAACAGGTTTTGGTCTAGAAAAGTTCATTTCTTGGTTGGGTTTGATTGAAATAGATTGTGAACAACAGTGGAGATAATGTTTGAAATGAATATAGTTGGTATTTTTCTAGAATTTTAAACGTTAAAATAATTGATTGGAAAAATTTGAGTACTAAAATTATTACTTTGCATTTATTTTAATTTTAATTAATGCCAAAATTTGCCTGAATTTATGTTCTAGGGTTCTTGTATCCATTTTGCTTAAGTTCAGAGTTAATCTTAGAGCCAATTCGCTTTAACTTAAGTTAATTGAATTCAAAATGACTTATTTTTATTATTATATCTTTTTTATCATAAACTAATTTTAATTAAAATTCAATATTACGTAGGTGCAATAATTTATTGAAAATACAATTTTTGTAATCTTATTAAATTTGTATGATTTTTTTTCTAGTTTTACGCATTAAAAAAGAAAAATTTATAAAAATTTAATAACATTATGAAAAAAAATTTTCAAACGGATTATTGCATCTACATAATATTGAATTTTAAATAAAATTGATTTTAGAAAAAAAAATTTTAAAGTAAAAATAAGTCAGTTGACTAACGGAAATCACAGATGGAGGGGCATTTTTTTGGTACAAAAGGTTACTTTCTACTTTTGCAACGTTGATAGTTCATGGGTAAATATGTAAAATGGAGTATATTTTAAGGGCAGATTATGAAATTTAACTAAAATAAATTTTATGTTAGAATTTATAAATTTTTTGAATGTTTGAAAACAATTTGTGTCTCTTGAGCATATATAGCTCAAGGACATTTTTTATTTACAGTGAATTATTATAAATAGCAAGGTTAAGGTGCGATCGAAGGAGGAGAAGAAGAAAATTGTGTTTCTGGGCACAAATTGGGTTACTTACGTATTACCCTTTTATTTTTTGAAAAAAGTTGATCGATACCCCACATTTTTAAAATCTTACGATTTAGTCACTGGAAGTGTGAGGTCTGGAAGAGTTAATCGAGTTAATTTCAGTTTTAGTACCAGAGGATTTTAACACTACCTCAGAGAATTATTAGGTTCCAGAAGTGTTCATTTAGGTCACTATCCGTGTCAGCAAGTGATTTTAGGTTATTCCTTAAATTGATTATATTTTGGCATAAAATTTTGCGTAACTATTTTAGGTGACTAAGCAATTATTTCAGAAGTTAGAAAGTTGCATTTTGAGGTAAGTGACTACCACCATTTCTAAATTCAAATTATTTTGATATTATATATATATATATATATGTTATATATTATATATATATATATATATATATTATTTCTTCAAAGTGTTAAGTTTTCTTGCTTAGTAATATTTCAATAATTTGATTTAAAATTATTTTTTTTTAAATTGGTTTTTAATCAAAATAAGAGTTTTCAAATAGATATTTTATTCTAAAATTATTTTCCAAGTATTTTATATAGTTACTTGGTTATCTATTTGTTCGAATTCTGCTTTATTTATGCAACATATTGTGTTTGATTAATTCAGTTGAAATCAAATATGTTTTGACTGTGATATTTTGTATTGAAATTTTATGCTAATTGAAATGCTTTAAATTTCTGTTCCGATTATGTTTTTGTGAGTGTTGGTTCCATGTCCGTACTGCTAGGAAAATGTAGTTTTGAACCACCACATAGGTTATTCTATTCCGTTCTGTTTCCCAATGCACTGTTTTTAGAACTTGTTGTTTTAGGCGCTCAATTGTTGGCAATTCTTAGACGATTCTAGATGCACTATAGCAGTTTAAGTATAGTTACAATGATTACCTCACTTACTCTGCTCTGAACTGTTCTGTTTTGATTAGTAATTTTTATTTACAAATATTATTTGCCATGGTTCTCAAAATTGCTATTACATTGATTATGTTTTGACTCTTTAAATATTTTCTGTTGAATTTCTTTTTATTATTTTACAATAATTATTTTTGCTTGATCCGTATATTTTAGTATATTGTATTTTTGTTTTACAAAATCAGCCACTTGCTGGGCATTCATGCTCACCTTGTTTTCACCCCCTTATATAGATAATAAGTATTTCAAGTTAGCTAATGGAAGCGACTACAAGGCCAGTTACGGTTTGAGACAGTTGGAAATATTTTGTTAGTATTTCTATTAGAAATTTATTTATGATTAAGAAAGGCTTTGGATTGTGTTTTGTTCCTTAAAGCTTCGAGATTTTATGGATTATGTTTCAAATTTCAAAGATTGTAGTTGCTCTGCCACTTATTCTCAGAAGTTAAATTTTATCAGTTTGAAATTATTTGGAATATGTAACATTGCACACTTAGAGAAATTTATTTTCTTGAGCATGCAGCATGTCATCATCTTAAGACTCCTATAGTGAGTTTTGGGGCATGACAGAAGTTGTATTAGAGCTAATCCAGTTCCATGATGGTGTTGCTCATACTTCTGATACTGTGTGGGCCGAGGCCTAATTATGTTTTATTTGTTCTGTGTACAGTTCATATCCACCATCACCTACTGGGCTCACAATTTTGGATCTGTTTATAGCCCAACAAGGACATTGGGCATATAAGTGGAGGAGATTGTGATACTTTACATCCCATTTGAGAAGTCTGTGTGATTTCTAATGTATATATATAACTAAAAGTTCCAGAGTTTGATCACCTAGCACTTATCCTTTCACAAAGGATAGCTCATTTTGTATGAGCGGGTGTTCCATTAACTAGTTCTAGATTTAAGTTATCACAAATACATTCGTTCGAGCAGGAGGCTCACGCCCATGTCCTGTTAGCTGAGTGATAGAAATGTCTTCATCATTTCCTCCATTTTCCCGATGCTAAGTGGTGATACGTCTAGGTGCCATATGTTTGCTGAAGATAGTCATATTTTCAATTAACGCAACAGATGGATAGGAGAGTACTTAATATCTAAGCGCAGCAAAAGCCTAGTATTGCCCTAACCTAAGGTCTCCAAATTTATTGAACTTATACTCTGGTACCACTTTTTTCCCGACCCAAATTCAGAACGGGTTCATGGAACACCTGCCCACACCATATGTGCTATCCTTTAGGAAAAGAATAAGTGCTAGATGATTAAGGTTTTAGACTTTGAGCCATATATACACATAAGAAATCACACAAACTTCCCATGTGAGACATGAGGTATTACAATAAGGATAACTCAAGTCTAAAACTCGTCCACAGAACACCTGCCCACATCACATGAGTGATCATTTGGGAAAAGAATAAGTGTTAGATGATGACCCAAGTCCAGAACTGGTCCATAGAACAACTGCCCACACCATATAAGCTATCATTTAAGAAAAAGAATAAGCGATAGGTGATCAAGGTCTAAGACTTAGAGCCATACATATATATCAGAAATTACACTGATTTCCCATTTGGGATGTGAGGTATTACAATCTCGCTCACTTATATGCCCAACATCCTCATTGGGCCACAAACAGATCTAGAATCATGAACCCAGTAGATGATGAATATGAGCCATACACGGAATAAATAAAGCAAAATCAGGCCTCGGTTCACACAAAATCAAAAGTACTGCCCACACCATCATGTAACTGAGTTGGCTCTAATATCTTTTCTGACGACCCAAGTTCAGAGTCGGTCAATGGAACACCAGCCCACACCACATGGGTTATCTTGTATGAAAAGGATAAGTGTTAGATGATCAAGGTCTGGGGCATAAGATGAAAGCTCAGTAAATTTCTTCACATATTCTACTACAGTCACATCTCCCTATGTCAGTTGAATGAACTCTAAAATCTTCTGGATCCTATAGGTTTTAGGGAAGAGCTTAGTATTGTAGACTTACTTGAATTACTCCCATGTGAACCCATCTAAATTTTCAAGCTACACAATCTTCCACCAATCATTAGCTTAACCATCCATGAAAAAAGTTGTAGCACATAGCCTCTGTCTATCATTATACTAAAGAAGATCAAAATAATCTTCCATCATCAAAAGCCAAAACTTGGCCTCCTTTGGATCACCTTCACCATTAAATATATCAGGTTGTAACTTCAAAAATTCATTCAAGCTCTTCTCACAATCCTCACCATTAACACCAATACCCGAAGGAACACCTGCTTGACCTTGTTGACCAAGTTGCATAACCAACTGTTGTGGCAACTGATGAATACTCATAAGTGTATTGCTATTAAGGGTTTAAATCATCATTATACACTTTGAGTATAATTAATTTCTATATTCTGAGCATTTTTCCTCTGGGTTACTATTCACGCATTTTTACTATTTACAGTTACTATTCACCAACTTACTGTTCATACATGTATTTACTGTATATATGCGATTTACTGTTCATTAATATTAAAATATATATATTAAATAATTATTTTTTTATGTAGGTAAAATCATCACTTAGCGACCATTCACGAGAAAAATCATATCTGGAGCTGTAGATGTCGGAACTGAGTGATTCCAAAAACATCTAAAAGCTAACACATAGATCTTCAACTTTGCCTCATTCCGCAAGCTAGTTTGATCATTTTCATTATCAAAATTTGATTATAGATGAGACCATTCATTCTTTCATGTACTGAAGAGTAATTTTGGTAGAAAAAACATAACTTGAGCTATGGATGTTCGATTTGAATGAGCAACTTATTGATTCGAAGCTAAAGAAAAGATCTGCAAGTTTCGTGCTATGAGAAAGAGCTGATTCGATGTCTACGATGGTTGAAAAATTAAAATAAGTTACAGTCTGCCTTTGTTGATTTGTATTTACCTACATTTTACTATTTTACCATTTCACCCACCCCAAAACTCTATAAATAGGCACATTGGGGGGGAGGATGAATTCATGCCATTTCTTAGGCCTCCTTTATGTTCTTGTATCATCTTTAGCTTTTCTTCTTTAGTTTTGTTCTAGTTTTCAATACCGAACCTCTAACCAAGTGTTTTCTCGTTCTTCTTCTTATTCTTCTTTTGATCTTTCAATCTATGTTCGTTTCATCTTTCTACATGTTGTTTACTTTTAGCATGGCTAACTAATCTTGTTTTTGCTGAGGTGAAAGGGTGAAGATTTTGGTATAAAGGTTATGATTGATTTAAATCACAACGTTAACGGTATTTTCTTCCTTAATCTATTTAACTTCCCTCATTGTTAAGCAGGAGTCTTGATTCATTATAGTTAAATCATTGGCACAAAAGTTGCTTAATTCCCTCTGTAGAACATGGCTCTGCCAGCTATATTGGAATATTGAATTATTGTAGATAAAGGTTGGCATGATGGATACTTAAACAAATTAGCAAGCGTTGGCATTTTAAGATCGATGAAAGTTAATACTAACTAAATTCCCCGATTGAGACATCCTTTATGTGTGGATACCAATTAAGTGGTAAGATGGGTTAAAATTAATCATAATCGATATACTAAAAGTGGATCCTCTAACCTTAGCTATTTTAATTGAATTTTAATTTTAATTTACACCTGTTTACACCTTACACCAAAACTTTCTTTATTAAAAATCTGTAATTTGTATTTATTAATTCACTTCCCTGTGGTGCAACATTCAGACTCCCGAGATTTTATACCTGCGACAACCTACACTTGGGTTACAACAGCTAAATTGCAGCAGCAACCCATTAGCCACAGTTGCTACATCAGGCTGTGTAAGAGGGTTAGCCTGATTTGCTACTTTCCACCGAGCAAGATCCTCACGCCCATGTCTTGCTAATTGAGCGATAGGAACATCACCATAATTTGCTCCATTTTCCTGATGCTGAGCGGTGATATGTCTAGGTGCCATATGTTTGCTGAAGATAATCATATTCTCAATTAACGCAACAGATGAATAGGAAAGTACTTAATATCTAAGTGTAGCAAAAACCTAGCATTGCTCTAACCTAAAGTCTCTAAATTTATTGAACCTATGCTCTAGTACCACTTTTTCCTTGACCCAAGTTTAGAACGGGTCCACGAAACACATGCCAACACCATATGTGCTATCATTTGGGAAAAGAGTAAGTGCTAGGTGATCAAGGTTTGAGACTTCGAGCCATATATACCTACCAAAAATCACACAAACTTCTCATGTGGGACATGAGGTATTACAATAAGGATAACTCAAGTCCAAAACTAGTCCACGGAGCACCCGCCTACACCACATGAGCGATCATTTGGGAAAAGAATAAGCGCTAGGTGATGACCCAAGTCCAAAACTGGTCCACAGAACAACTGCCCACACCACATAAACTATCATTTAGGAAAAATGATAAGCGTTAGGTGATCAAGGTCTAAGACTTGGAGCCATACATACATATCAGAAATCACACTGACTTCCCATGTGGGATGTGGGGTATTACAATCTCCCTCACTTATATGCCCAACGTCCTCATTGGGCCACAAACAGATCCAGAATCATGAACTCATTAGGTGATGAATATGAGCTATACACGGAATAGATAAAGCAGAATCAAGCCTTGGCCCACACAAAATCAAAAGTACTGCCCATACATCATGTAACTAGGTTGGCTCAAATATCTTTTGTGACTACCCAAGTCCAAAGCTGGTCAACGAAACACCCACCCACACCATATGGGTCATATTGTATAAAAAGGATAAGTGCTAGGTGATCAAAGTCTAGGGCATAAGATGAAAGCTCAGTAAATTTCTTCACATATTCTACTACAGTCACATCTCCCTGTGTCAGTTGCATGAATTCTAAAATCTTCTGGATCCTATAGGTTTTAGGAAAAAAAACTTAGTATTGTAGACTTAATTGAATTACTCCCATGTGAACCCATCTAAATTTTCAAGTTGCACAATCTTCCACCAATCATTAGCTCGACCATCCATGACAAAAGTTGTAGCACATAGCCTCTGTCTATCGTTATACTGAAGAAGATCAAAATAATCTTCCATCATCGAAAGCTAAAACTTGGCTTCTTTTGGATCATATTCACCATTAAATCTGTCAGGACATAACTTCAAAAAATTCTTTTAGGCCCTTCTCACAATCCCCACCATTAACACCAATACCTGGAGGAACACTTTCTTGACCTTGTTGACCAAGTTGCATAACCAACTATTGTGGCAACCCATTAGCCACAGTTCCTACATCAAGCTGTATAGGAGGGTTAGCCTGATTTGCTACATTTCGCCGAGCAGGAGCCTCACGCCCATGTCTTGCTAACTGAGCTATAAGAACATCGTCATCATTTGTTCCATTTACCTGACGCTGAATGGTGATATGTCTAGATGCCATATGTTTGCTAAAGATAGTCATATTCTCAATTAGCGTAGTAGATGGATAGGAGAGTACTTAATATCTAAGTGTAACAAAATCCTAGCATTGCCCTAACTTAAGTTCTCCAAATTTATTGAACCTATGCTCTAATACCATTTGTGGCAACCTAAGTCCAGAACTAGTTCATAGAACACCTGCCTACACCACATGGGCTATCCTTTGGGAAAAGGATAAGCACTAAGTGATCAAGGTCTGAGACTGGTAACCATATATACACATCAGAAATTACATAGAATTCCCATGTGGAATGTGTATTATAATAAGGATAGCCTATGTGGTGTGGGTGGATTTTCTATTAAGCGGTTCTCGACATGAGTTGTCATAAATGGCATCAGAGTTTCATGATGGTATGGGTCATACTTTTGATACTGTGTGGGCTGAGGGCTATTTCTGTTCTATCTGTTTCGTGTACAATTCATATCCATCACCTACTGGGCTTATAATTCTTGATTTATTTGTGACTCAACAAACACATTAGGTATATAAGTGGGGGAGATTGTGACACTTTACATCCTACATGGAAAATCTGTGTGATTTTTAATGTATATATATGACTAAAAGTTCCAGACTCTAATCACCTAGCACATATCCTTTCACAAAGGATAGCCTATGTGGTGTAATCAGGTATTCTGTTGACAGGTTTTGGATTTGAGTTGTCACATCAGGCAGAGGCCGGAAGTTGAAAGCTAGTAAACATCGATGATGAGGCATTCTCAGATGATGGATCGGGTGATGTCATCAGAATTTTTTATCTATTCATTATATTACACTTTATGTTTGTTGATATACTATTAGAGGTTGATCCATCTTTTGTTTGGTTAGATTATGTATTATTCATTTTGACAATTTGGTCATACTCTATTTAGGTTTTGTTCTAGTTATTTATGAATTATCTATTTATGATTTATTCTAGTTTATATGAAAAGTTTGGCTTGATTAGATTTTCTTCCTTTCATTTAGGGTCGCAAGAACGAGTAGTATTTCTAGTAACCAGATTTATTTTATTTATTTATTTATTTATTTATTTGTTTGTGTTCAGAAACATGCTTACATGTATAAAAGAGAATAAATATTAGTATTCTAAGTAAGGGAAGAGCAATAACAGTTTTTTCAAAACAATGAGGCAACCAAAATGTTAGTGTTGTGCCCAAAAGCCAATCATGAGATGATTGTATTTTGCACATTGAGCCATGATATTTTATTGAGGCATTAATCTAGTAATTGTATTTGTTTTATTGTTTCTATGTGACGTAATCAAATATAATTATAACCTTAGAATAATTGTATTCTTAATGTCCCTGGTCTAGAATTATTGTGGAGTAGGTTACAATAACACATAAAGACCAGCATATTTGGAGACTAATATGAGATATGTAGTCCACATATGGGTACAAGTTGGAGTACTGGACTGACCCACTATGAGAACACTACATGAATCGTTATATGAGTGTCATAAATGATTCTTATAGTGATCATGTATATGTAGTCATTTGACCTAAGATCATCAAGGTTTCCTATATGTGAGTCACGTACTTTGATACTTCCCTTTGTTGCTCATAACTAAGTGAACAAAAATGAGGTCATTGGGAATGTCTCATATTATGTGGAGGGTTTTGTATGATCAAGATGAGATTTATTCCTCCCATGCAACAGGAGTGATATCTTTGGTCCCCATGATAATGTGAGACTAAGAAAATGCATGGTCATACTTGGATGAGTTAATATACGATATCAATGTCATTGGTTAAAGTTAGTCTACTCAGAAATCAAGAAACCATAGATTGGGCTATACAAGAGTGACACATTCCATGTCTCGTGTTTGGTCTTAATATATTGGATAAAGGGACAATGACATATAAGGATAATGATTATAGTGGTTTAGTCAAATCACTGACTATCTTGTCACTTGGGTAGCAATGATGTGTTGCTAGACACCGCTCATTATTTATGATCATAAATGTGATTTATGACCATTGCCAACGTGGTAGGAGCCTATTAGGTCACACAAATAGAGTCAATTGGATTATTTAAATGCATGGGCTAAATTGTTTGGGTTTTGGTTTTATAATAAATTTCGGATTAATAATTGGCCCAAAAGTTGAGCCATTAATGAAGCCTAATTGGATTAGGGTTTTGAAACCCATTAGGCTTAGGAGTTGAGTCTCACTATAAATACATCACATAGTGAGAAATTTTGTAGCTCTTGCCCTAGCCTTCTTAAGGATGAAATCAAAAGAGTTCTGAAAGTTCCAGCCGCACTACTCTCTTATCATTCCTTAGAGGATGCAAGCTAGCACTACAGCCACAAGAGGAACACATCTGCTGGGATGTGGTAGAGGCGTGATGATCCAGAGAGGCTCGTGTAGATACTGTAGAGAGCTTGAACACGTTAACTGTTCAAATTTGTGATTCGACTCAACAATTGGGTGAAAGATCTTAACCGAACCAGATAAAAAATTTTTGAACACCCGATTTAGCCCATTTTACTTAGATCCTGGAGGGTTTCAGTTATCTTCCGCTACGCTTGTTTGGCTTCCAAAACCTAACAGTGGTATCATAGCTATTTGTGATACCCTAAATTGGGATTGAGTGTTGAATCACATGATCTGTTGTATGTTCGGTTATTTTTTTATCATGATTAATTAGATTGATTCATGATGCATGAAACCAGAACTTGTAATGCATATATGAGATATATAAAGAAACAACACAAATTGGTTAATGATATTAACCCTAGATTGATAGGTATGAAATACCTATCTAAATTAAGATTGTTGCAATAGTTGTGAAACCCTAGCAGGACAGCCATATATGGAGCGCCATATTAATAAAACTGGCTAATAAATGCGCATTAATTGGCATGCACTTTTGTTGAATAAGATTTGACATGATATGCTGATTGGTGGTTGAAGCATGGTACATAGTATAGCCTTTAATGGTTGTACATGTAAATACGGCATGCGAGTCGTGCCTTTTCTTGTTGCTCTTATTGTACCTTTTCTTCTCACCTTACTACCCTCGAATGTAACTTTGGGTTTTTATTATTGATGTAATTATATGTTCTAGGATCATTCGAGGTAATGTGTCCAAGGAGGCGACTACAAAGAAACAACCAAGCAAAGAGGAGAAGGAGCTTGTGAAGGTCTTTTTCTTTTCTTATGCTTTTATGATATTCTCATTGTCTTAAGAATATTGCATAGTTTGGGCTATGACCATGTCATATTTAATTTTGGTGTTAGCATGAGACGCATGTTTTATATTTGTATGTGATGCATGTATAAGACAACCAGATATAATAATTGGTGAGGTCAAAAAGAAAAATATCCCTCAAACAAAATATTAAGTCATTAAATGTGATGTCTTCCAAATATTAGCACTCGTTAAGACTTTGATCAACATTGGGCGCGTTTGCCCAAGCAAAACACCTATGTTCATCTTGGTAAGATGCGATGGGATAAAAGTGATATCCAAATTGTTAACTTTGGGTCTGACTTAACTAAGTCATCCTAATAGGATTGGGACTTAGAGGCATAGAGTTGGGCTAAAGTTCATGAGATGAACCTGGATAAATGTTGTTCACCCAACTATCCAAGAGTTGTATAAGATGCAATTGGCAAGGAGTTGCATACCTAAATAACTAAAACTTGAGAGAAAAACCAAAGCTGACTCAGGTCTCTTGCATGAGATGCAATTGGGAAGGAGTTGCCTACCTAAATAACTAAAACTTGAGAGAAAAGCCAAAGCTGACTCAAGTCGTGGTGAAATATGGATCTTGGCCCACTAGAATGCCTTAGCGCTGAGGTGTTCCAAAATAATATTGAGGGTTATTATTTTGAGTAAAATAGTGGGAGTATTGTTTAATAAAAGTCCTTATTAAATGAATTAAAATGCATGACTCTTACACTACATATTTACTGTTGTAGATTACCACGACACAAAACACATCAACACTTTCATTGCGATCAATCCTTGAGAAGTAAAAACTGAATGGAGCCAATTTTCTCAAATGGTATAGAAATTTGTAGATAGTCCTCAAGCAAGAGAAAAAAGCTTATGTCCTGGAGCATCCCATTTCGAATGAGCTTGTTGCCAACGCTTTAAAAGCTAAGAGAGATGCTCACAAGAAATAGTCTGATGATGCTTTGGATTTTGTTGCTTCATGCTTATTACCATGAAATCTGAGCTTCAGAAACAACAGTAAAATATGGGGGGTTCAATATGATCGAACATCTCAAAATGCTCTTCCAAGAGCAAGTTAGGCATGAGAGGTTTGAGATCTATAAAGCACTGTTTCAGTGCAAAATGTCTAAGGGAAGTCTCGTGGGTCCTCATGTACTCAAGATGATTAGGTACATTGAGAATCTTGAGAGTTTGGGATTTGTCTTCAGAAAGAGTTGGCTGTTGATGTAGTCCTGCGATCGTTGCCGGAAAGCTACAATTAGTTCATCATGAACTATAACATGAACGATCTTGACAAGTCCCTCCCTGAATTACTCAACATGTTGAGAACTGCTGAGCAAAACCTTAAGAAGGCTAAGCCCATTATGATGGTTCAAAAAAGTGAGGGAAAGAGAAAAGCCAATAAGAAGAACAATAAAGCTAAAGAAAAGCCCATTGCTAATTCTTCTTCAGGTGTATTGAAACCATCTGGTGGTGTTGCTAATGAAGGGAAGTACTTCCATTGTAAGCAATTTGGACACTGAAAGCGTAACTGCAAGGTCTGTGTTGAAGAACTTGCTAAAGAGAATGGAAGTAAGACTTCTACTTCAGGTATTTTTGTTATAAAGGCTAATTTTTCTACTTCCTCATCTTGGGTATTGGATACTGGATCTAAGTAAAAGTAGAAGATTGGCCCGAGGTGAAGTGGACCTACGTGTTGCAAATGGAGCAAGAGTTGCTGCCATAGCCGTAGGGACTTCTGTTCTCACTTTGCCTAATGGATTGGTTTTAGAATTAGACAACTGCTACTTTGTGCCTACTATTAGTAGAAATTTGATTTCTGTTTCTTGCTTGGACAAGAAAGGTTTTTCATTTATAATAAAGGATAAATGTTGTTCTATTTATTTGAATAAAATCTTTTATGGTACTGCTTAACTTAGCAATGGTTTTTATGTTCTAGAACTTAAAAATCCAATCTATAATGTGAATACTAAGAAGGTCAGATTAAATGATTCAAACGCGACCTATCTCTAGTACTATTGTCTAGGCCATATAAATGAGAACCACATATCCAAGCTTTATAAAGATGGACTTTTGGACTCATTTGATTTTGAATCATATGAGACATGTGAGTCATGTTTATTAGGTAAGATGACCAAAACCCCTTTCACTGGATAAAGTAAAAGGGCTAATGACTTATTAGGACTCATACATAGTGATGTATGTGGCCCTATGTCTACACACACTAGAGGAAACTTCCAATATTTCATTACTTTTACTGATGACTTTAGTAGATATGACTATATGTATCTTATGGAATACATTCAAAATCCTTTGAAAAGTTCAAAAAATTCAAGAATGAAGTACATAATCAACTCCAGAAAAGTATCAAAGTACTTGGATTTCCTTGACTATCTAAAGAAGTGTGGTATAGTATCACAACTCACTCCACCTGGTTCACCTTAATGGAATGATGTATGTAAAAGGAAAAATTGAGCTTTGTTAGACATGGTTTGATCTATGATGAGTCAAGCCAACCTTCTAAACTATTTTTGGGGATATGCTTTAAAGACAGTCATTTTTACACTAAATCGAGTTCCATCTAAATCAGTTTAAAAGACACCATATGAGATATGGAGTATGAGGCATCCCGGTCTGTCTTTTATGAAGATTTGGTGCTGCGAGGCTTACATGAAACATAAATTCTTTGACAAGCTAGGACCCAAATCTCATAAATGTCTTTTTGTTGGGTATCCCAAAGAAACAAAGGGTTACTTTTTCTACAATCTGTCCAAACAGAAAGTGTTTGTTGCTCGAATTGGTGTCTTTTTAGAGAAAGAGTTTATCTCTAAAGGAACCAATGGGAGGAAAGTAGAACTTGAAGAAATTCAAGAACAACAAAGGGACATCGAACCTGAAATGGAACCTAAGCAGACACCACAAGATGTTGTGGTTCATGAGTCTATTCCTGTAGCATAGAGCCAACGTAAGTCTGGTAGGATTCGGCATGAACCTGAAAAATATGGATTTTTCATGACTTGTACTAGTGATATGATACTCATGGATCAGGATGAGCTCACAACCTACCACGATGCTATGTTGGGACCAGTTTCTGAGAAGTGGCTAGAGGCCATGAAGTTTGAGATGGACTCCATGTATGAAAACTAAGTATGGACTTTGGTTAATCCACCTAAAAGGGTAAAACCTATAGGGTGCAAATGGGTTTTCAAGAAGAAAACCGACATGGATGGTAATGTGATTACCTTTAAGGGACGATTGGTTGTAAAAGGTTTCATGCAAATTCATGGTATTAACTATGATGAGACTTTTTCACCAATTGCCATGCTTAAATCTATTTGAATTTTATTGGTCATTGCTGGGCACTATGATTATGATATATGACAAATGGATATCAAAACTACATTCCTTAATGGAAAGCTACTTGAGGATGTGCATATGACACAACCTGAGGGTTTTGTCACTCTAGAGAATGCTAATAAAGTATGCAAGTTGCAAAGGTCCATTTATGGACTGAAGCAAGCTTCTCAAAGTTAGAATCTTCATTTTGATGAAGCAATCAAAGAGTTTGGTTTCATTAGAAATGAAGATGAACTTTGTGCTTACAAGACGATTGGTGGGAGCACTATTGTCTTCTTAGTGTTGCATGTAGATGACATACTACTCATCGGGAATGACACTCCCGTGCTACAATTTGTGAAAAATCAACTAAGGAAATGTTTCTCTATGAAGGACTTGAATGAAGTAGCCAATGTGTTAGGCATTAGGATCTATAGAGATATATCTAGAAAATTGTTCAACCTAAGTAAAAGTACATATATTGACAAGGTGAAAAAGAGGTTTAGCATGCAAGACTCCAAGAAAGGATTCTTGCTCATGTCACATGGTATAACTCTTTCTAAATCTCAGTGTCTAAGTACACCCGAGGAGAAAGAATGTATGAGTAAGATTCCATATGCCTCAGCAATTGGATCTATCATGTATGCCATGATATGTACTCATCTCGATATCTTGTATGCCTTGAGCATGATGAGTAGATACGAATAAAACCCCAGCCAAAGTCACTGGACAGCTGTTAAGAACATCTTGAAGTTTGTAAAGTCACTGGACAGATGTTAAGAACATCCTTAAGTACTTACGAAGGACTAAGGATGCATTCTTGGTTCTGGAGGTGAAGATAAGCTTGTTGTAAGGGGTTACACTGATGCTAGCTTCCAATCCGATAGTGATGATTTTAGGTCGCAATCTAGTTATTTGTTTTGCATTGGTGGTTGTGCTGTGAGCTGGAAGAATTCAAAGCAAGAGACAGTAGCTGACTCTACAAAAGAATTTGAGTACATTACCGTTTCTGATATTGCGAAGGAAGCTGTTTGGATCAAGAAGTTCTTCACAGAACTTGGAGTTGTTCCAAGCATTGCCGACCTGATAGAGCTCTATTGTGACAACAATGGAGTAATCGCACAAGCTAAGAAACCTCGATCTCACCAGTGATCTAAACACATATTCTGATGTCATCATCTTATCAGGGAGATCATCGAAATGGGTGATGTAAAGATATGCAGGACCTCAACGAACAACAACATTGCTGATCTATTGACGAAACCCTTCACACAGTAAAAACATGATAGTCATTTTAGATTCATTGGAATTAAATACATGGAGGATTGGCTTTAGTGCAAATGGGAGATTGTTAGTGTTATGCTTAAAAGCCAATCATGAGATGATTGTATTTTGCACATTAAGTCATAATATTTTATTGAGGCATTAATCCAGTAATTGTGTTTGTTGTATTGTTTCTGTGTGATATAATCAAACGTAATTATAACCCTAGAATAATTGTATTCTTAAATTTCCCTGGTCTAGTATTATTTTAGAGTGTGTTAAAATAATACATAAAGACTAACATATGTGAAAACTAATATGAGATATGTAGTTTACATATGGGTACAAGTTGGAGAATTTGTGTACTGGACCGACCCACTATGAGGACGCTACATGGATCGTTATATGATTGTCATAAGTGATTCTCATAGTGATTATGTATATGTAGTCTTTTGACCTAAGATCATCAAGATTCCCTACATATGAGTCACACACTTTGATTCTTTCCTTTGTTGCTCGTAACTGAGCGAACATGAAGGAGGTCATTGGATATGCCACATATCATGCGAAGGGTTTTGTGTGATTAAGATGAGATTTGTCCCTCCTATGTAACGGAAGTGATATCTTTGGGCCCCTTGATAAAGTGAGACTAAGAAAATGCAGAGTTATGCTCGGATGAGTTGATATACAATATCAATGTCATTGATTTAAGTTAGTCTACTCAGGAATCAATAAACCATAGATTGGGCTATACGAGAGTGACACATTCTATGTGTTGTGTTTGGTCTTGATATCTTGAACAAAGAGACAATGGCATATACGGATAATGATCATAGTAGTAGTCAAATCACCAACTATCTTGTCACTTGGGTAGTGATGATGTGTTGCTAGACACTGCTCATTATTTAGACACTGCTCATTATTTATGATCATAAATGTGATTTATGATCATTGCCAACGTGGTAGGAGCCCATTGGGTCACACACATAGAGCCAATTGGATTATTTGAGTGCATGGACCAAATTGTTTAGATTTTGGTTTTATAAAAATTTCGGATTAATAATTGGCCCAAAGGTTAAGCCATTAATGGCGCCTGAAATTAAGCCTAATTGAATTAGGGTTTTAAAACCCATTAGGCATGAGAGTTGAGTCTCACTATAAATATATCATATAGTGAAAAATTTCATAGCTCTTGCCCTAGCCTCCCTAAGGACGAAATCAGAAGAGTTCTGAAAGTTTCAGCCGTACTCTTCTCTTTCCATTTTATGGATGATGCAAGCTAGCACTACAGGCGCAAAAGGAACGCATTTGCTGGGATGTGGTAGAGGCATGGTGATCCCGAAAGGCTCGTGTGGATACTGTAGAGAGCTTGAACACGTTAACTGTTCAAGTTTGTGATTCGACTCAAGAATTGGGTAAAAGATCTCAACCAAACTAGGTAAAAAATTTTCGAACACTCGATTTATTCTGTTTTATTTGGATCATGGAGAGTTTTAGTTATGTTTCGTTGCGTTTGTTTGACTCCCAAAACCTAACACAAACCAGTTTTGTGTTACATTTTTTAAGAAGTGGATGAGGAGGTTAGGTTCGAACTCTAGACCTCCTCATAATGTGCCCAAATGTTTCTGTTGTTCCTTGGAGACTTATGCCATTATTAGATTTTAAGATGTCGTATTGGCTTACTATTGATTGGAATGGAGAGCATCTTTTGTAAAAAGAAATGTTTCCTAAAGTTGTTTAGTTTTTTAAAAAGATAAACTCTAGATTCATGCAAAAAAAAAAAACAACTGTAAGTTTTTTTCTAATTTGTACTCAAATGTAAACATAGTATATTTAGGGTTAGTGAAAAGTGATGAAGCTAAATTATGAGCTGAAGAAATATGCCACCAAGGCATGATGACCATCGCACAAAAACCGATTATAATGTTGATCACCTTTCAGAAACACCAAAACCTGGGAGTCATCGATTAATATATTAACAAAGGGATTGAGCATTTAATAGTGGCTTGAACTACTCTAGATATTGTAACCATTTATACTTTTAAGGCAAAAGAGCACTGTTATTAAAGACACCTTTCCTGAATTAGGATAGGTCATTAGACCTCATCCATAACCGAGTAGCGGTCAAAGACCCCAAGATTTTATCCAAACGCCATCAACAACAAAGATTTCGGGATTGACGGAAGGATTAAGAATCTTCTTAGCACCCCAGGACTAGTAGAGGGAATGGGAGAACTAGACGCAAACCTAGCATATCATGATAGGTATTTTTTGGTTATAGTAAGCTATTGAAAGGGACCATCTCTTCTGGCTATGATTTATTAAACGGGAAAAAAGATATTTTTGAAAAACACACTCATTTCTCCCGAATCATGTAAACTAAAGGGTGGAAACTAGGCATGAGAACCAAGTTTACTGCCATTTGCCTTGAGATAATGGATTGACACAAAACCATTCACACACCTCAAGTCACTTGACATTCGTAAATAATATTCCATTCAGTAAGAAGTGTTGTTCTATTCATACAAAGGTGATGTTTCTAATATGTTGTTTATTTAGAAGATGTATTGTTCTATAATATGTTGTAGATAATTTGACAGTAATGGCACATTTGTAGTTTGAAAACATCGAGGTTACAAATAGTGTTTAACTTAGTATAATGTGCCGTTCTTTCTACAGGAAGATGTTGTTCGACATAGTTGTGTTCACTTCATAAGATATGCTATTTACGATGCAATGACCATCTTGTATAGGTTGAGTTCGTTGCATGGATATAATACGCTAATCAGGTTCATCATATAGTTACTCAATTTATTATTTTTAGTTACTTCTTTATATGTCTAAAATTAAAATCAAAGTTAAAGAACAATTCCAATATTTCCTCTTACTAGAAATGTAAGATAAATTTTAAAATGTCTTATTGTCAAAGAGGTTTCTTTAGCGGATAGCAAGTTGGTAATCGCATGCAACAAGTTTCTTCTTGCACCTGTTTGTAAGATTGAGCACATCGTGTCTTTTTTTTGTAGAAAATATAAAATTTGCAAATTGTTGAGATTGAATTCGCAAATTCATGAAAGTAAGTTTTCGTAGTTAACATGAATCCACTCCTAAAGTGTAGCAATCTGAAAGTGCAATCGGCCCCCTCCCACATGGATTCTTATTATAAAAGGATATCAGTAGTTTCAGCAATGTATCATATAAAGAATAATGATTTATCAGAAAGTAATTAAGGGAATACTTTTTTTAAATTAAATTATAATAATGGTTGCAATTTATAATAAGGGTTGCTTGATTGATCCAAAACTTATAATTACCATTGCAAATTAGTTCTCAACTTTTGTTTCATTGTATATTGATCCTAAACCTTTATAAAACAATGCATATTGGTCCAAAACCCCATATGAAGATTGAGTTATGCCACAAATTCCCAACTTACAGAAAGGAAAAACTAATAATTTGAATAAATCATTAACTATAAAAAATCTATTCTATAATTTGAATTTAATGTAAGTCATTTGTCAAATAATTTAAATTAAAATTAAAAAATTTGATATTTTACAATTACACCAGAGTGGGCGAAATTTTATAGGGCTAGGTTAACGAAGTTAAAAGTTTGATACCAGTATACAAAAAAAGGGAAGTTGAGGACCAATTTACAATGGTACTTATAGGTTTAAGACTAACAGAAATATGCCATTGTAATAACTATGTACACAGAAAAATAGGCCTAAAGCCATTTTTAGCCCTCAAACTCGCTAGACCGGGACACTTAAGCCTCTCAACTTGGAATCGATCAAACTTACCCCCTTAACTTGCAAGCTCAGGACACTTTAGCTCTTTTTGCCCTATGTGCACATCACATGGCTTAACGCTGCTTGATTTTAATGATTATAGTGATGCCAGCATCGATCGAAGACCTAGCCCAATGAACCTGTACAAACCAACAGTAGATTTTGCAAGTAAACAATAATTAGCTGATTCTCTAAACACTAAACAATACTGAGTTGATGCTCTCCCAATCAAAACCACACCTAGTTTAGCAAGAGTGCAAAGCTATGGTCTGAGCACAACATAGTTAGATCTAAGATCAAACTAGCCAAATAAAAATCTTAAATCATACCTAGGAACCAAAACACTGAACCTAGATAAAAAAGAACCCTAGGAATTGAAAAAAAAAAATTGAACTTGCACATTGGGAGTAGAAAGGAGCGAGAGATCAATGGGGATGGAGCTACAACAGTGGCCATGGAAACCTTCCTAAGCAAAATACCAAATTCACTTCCTGATCTTCTCTCACGACCTTATCATCAATAAAGATGAAATTTTTCTAAAAAATCTCTCTTCAAAACCCCAAATTTTGGTTGAAGTATTGTTATTTTGATCTGTCTAGTTTGTTTTGATCATGTGTGAAGGTGCAATTATCCACCGATTTTATCCCTACCATGGCTTGTGACTCCCGCTATGTGACCGCCGACTTGCAACTTCTTTTGGCCTAACTTGAAGAAGATCAACATCAAGGACAGGTCAAGAAAACAGTTCTCGAAACCTATCATCAAATTGGATGATGATTTTCAAGCCGATTTCAAGGAATTCAGGGATGAAAGAGTCTGATGTCCATGACACCTCCGATGTCAACATTGTTAGGACTTTCACTTTTTCCACCACCATGAAGCTTGCTTCTAGAGGCTCTCGTTGCCATTGCCAAAATCGTTAAGAGCAAACAATGTTGGATCACATGATGCGCACAGGGGAGCTAAAGGGGTTAAGTGTCTCGTATTTGTAAGTTTAGGGGGCCAGCTCGACTAGGTTCAAGTTAAGGAGTTGAGTGTTTGGGTCAAGCGAGTTTGAGGGCTAAAAGTGGCTTTAGGCAAAAAAAAAAATACCATTTGAAAATCCTTCCATCCCAAAAAATGAAAGAATGAGAATAGCACGTGAGTGTCTTATATGCTTCATATCTGATGTATGCCTCTATGTTTACTCTTCCACCTTTATTAAAAATAAAAAATCTCAAGCATATCTTATCCTCCTCCTCTCTGATGATCACAAGGATAGCAATAGTTGGAAGCAATTTGAAAGCCACTTGCTACTACCACCAATCTTACCTCATCAGCAACTTGCCACTGTTGTTAATCTCTTTCCATCCATTGTTTGCCACCACTATCGATCGCCCAGTCAGTCAGTCCTCGACATCACCAATCACCGGCTACATCAAATCTATGGAAGATTGGCCAGTCAGCCATTCTTCGATGTCGCCATGGCTTTCTGTTGGTCGTTAGGCACTGGCCAAGCACCCTATGCTGCTGCTCATCTGATTTGCTTCAAATTATTTAGGTTGAAGAGATTTGGAGTGCAACCTGCTAGTGTCGTTGCAATGCAAATTCGTGGAACAATTTTTGTACCTTTAAAAAAAAAAGGCAAACTTGGTCCTTTAGCTATTCTTGCATATACATTGAGTTTATATATATCTGGCAACTAAGTAGTACATATCTCCAATTTTGGTGAGAAGCGGATTTGACATGCCTACACCTATTTTTCATAAAAGGTTGAATATATCTATAATATTATTTATACATACATTAGATATTATTTGTACAGATTTTTCACTTTCTTTATACATGAAATTTATGCATATTTGATATATGATTTTTACATATTTTCATTTTTTTGGAGACATTGGATTTGATGTGTTCATACTTTATTTTAGAATAAATTCCACAAAAAGTCTTTTAGTTTTTTTTTTTGTCCTAAATGAGTACCATTTCTTAAGATTGTCCCATCAAAGTACTCTATCTCATTTATCACTTCCTAATTGGATCATTTCTGTCAATTTCAATGTTAAATTGAACAAAAATTGCTGATGTGGTATTAATTAACATTAAAAAAAATATAAAATAATAATTCTAGTCCTTAAACTTTGTTAATTAGTAATTCTACACCTTTTAAGCTTCCTGAATATCAAGAACCAACGCAAACTTTTAAATTTCTTCTTCCAGCCATAACAACATCAACAACAGAATCAAATTTCCCCAAATTCGCTCCTATGATTCTCTATCTTCTGGAAAAAATAAAGGGCGAATTTCAAAAAAACCCCTGAGGTTTAGTGAATACTTCACTTACCCCCCTCCTGTTTGGAAATTCTCCCCTTTACCCCCTTAGGTTTAGGGTGAATTTCAAAAAAACCCCTGAGGTTTAGTGAATACTTCACTTACCCCCTCCTGTTTGGAAATTCTCCACTTTACCCCCTTAAGTTTAATAGATCCTTCACTTACCCCCTTCCATAATATTGTAAATAATTTTAATTTACTTACAATGCTCAATTATTATTTAATTAAAATTATAGTCTTTACAGAATTGTAGATTTTTATAGTAATAAAACATGTAAATATTAAAATGAATACTTAAAAAAATAAAATCTATTTATATGAACTTTTACATACTGGTATATGAACAATAATGCCCTTATCAAATGTGGATACTGTATTTACTTAATATAATTTCCCAATAATTATTGTATAATTACTAGAAAATTTAAATTTTCTATTATTGATGAACATTTCACCTAGGTGAAATTTCAAAAAGGTGACAATTGTGATAAAAAGAGGGTGTAGAAACCTTACTAAGCATTTAAGGGCGAGATTATTTTGCATTAGTTTTAATGTATTGTTGTACATTATTCTTATATAAAATTATTATTTACTTTATTTCAAAAAAATTATTATTTAATGAAAATTTTAATTTACTGAGCTTTACATTTTAAAAAGTCTAAAACTACCTGGAGAGTCATAAAAATATTCTAAAATTATTTTTTAAACATATTAAAGTGTAAAATTTTAATAGATTAATAATTTTAGACAAATAATCACTCTATATAATATGATGCAAAAATGATACTTTTAGTACTTATTGCAACATATAATTGATAGTTTTATATATTAATTTAGATACTTTTACTTATTACATCATACATTTTTATTTTTTAAGGAAGTTTTGCATGTCTATAATATAATAATTATTTCGATTATATGTATATAAAATGAACAATAGGTAAGTTAATTAAAGTAAATCTTAGAATTAGATCATTTTTTCATCATTCTTATATAAAGTGATTATTTTGCTAAAAATATTAATTTATTAAAACCCTACACTTTAATACGTTTAAAAAATAATTTTAAAATATTTATGTGACTTTCCAGGCAGTTTTGGACTTCTTAAAATGTAAATCTCGGTAAATAGGTAATTTGAGTAAATAATAATTTTTTTTGAAATAAAGTAAATAATAATTTTGTATAAGAATAATATACAACAATACATTAAAACTAATGCAAAATAATCTTGCCCTTAAATACTTAGTAAGGTTTCTACACCTTCTTTCTATCATAATTGTCAACTTTTTAAAATTTCACCTAAGTGAAATGTTCATCAATAATAGAAAAAAGAATTTCTTTCTTTAAGTAAAGAAAAATTAATAATTTAAATTTTAGACTAATTATACAATAATTATTGGGCAATTAGACTAAGTAAATGCAGCATCCATACTTGACAAGAGCATTAATGTTCATATACCAGTATATAAATGTTCATATAAATAGATTTGATTTTTATTTTAAGAATTCATTTTAGTATTTATGTGATTTATTACTATAAAAATTTACAATTCTAGAAAGACTATAATTTTAATTAAATAATAATTGAGCATTGTAAGTAAATTAAAATTGTTTACAATATTATGGAAGAGGGTAAGTGAAGGATCTATTAAACTTAAGGGGGTAAAGGGGAGAATTTCCAAACAGGAGGGGGTAAGTGAAGTATTCACTAAACCTCAGGGGGTTTTTTGAAATTCGCCCAAAAATAAAAAAACAAGCCTGGACCTCCCTCGTCCAGTTACCGTCGGCAACAAACCCGCTAGATCAGGTGATTCCTTTTCCCCTCTTCTCGGCACAATTCTTAGATCCGGTGATTCCTTCTCCCTTCTTTTCAAAACCCCTTCCTCTTCTTTGGGACAGCTCTTAGATTGTCACCACAAAATTGTTGTCCGATCACAAGGATGTGTGGGCATGCACGAAATCTGAAATTTTGCGTCTGCTCACCGTAGCCACGAAATCGGTCGTGCATCCTAGTTCTTGCCATTTGATCGTTGGCACCACGAAATTGTGAAGATTGCCATTGCAAAGATCGCGAAGATCGTCCTCTGAAGATTGCGGTGCATGATGGTGAAATCCAACCAATTTCCAAATCTGGTTGTGGTTTTCAAAATCAGAAAGTGAGAGGGTGGAGCTGGGCATGGAATTGGCCTTTGGGGAACTTGGTTGTTTTTTTTGTTTCTTTTAGTTTTGTTGAATCTGTTGTTCAATTTTTTATGGAAGACGTGCCAGAGGGCGGGAAGAAGTGGGCAATAATGGATGGACAATGAAGTGGATGGTGGTTCGGCAACCGTCGATGGGGTTGGCGGTTCGTGGTTCATTGTTGTAGAAGATATAAGTTTAAGGCTTAAAATTGTTGAGAGTAAAAATAAAAAGATCAAAGTGTTATTTTACATTTACTTCAATGGTAATTAATGTCATATCAGTAATTTTTGTCCAATTTAATGAAAATGATGCAATTGAGACACATAAATAGTAGTGTACTTTGATAGGATAACCTTAGTATAGAGTACTCCTTTAAGACAAAAAAAAAAAGAGCTAAGGGGCCCTAAATATAATTTACTCCTTCATTTTATGCTATGAATGGTTATATTAAAATATAAATAGATATAAATATAAAGGGTATGATGTAGATTTACCCGAATAACACAAATGGAATCCATTTCGATTTAATTAGCACTGATAATTTCAAGGTTTATTATTTATTTTATTTTCATTGGAAAAAATTTCTTTAAAATCCAACATTGATAAAACTTCGAGCTTTTATGTGGCAGTTAAAATTTATGTACAAAGATGTGCAATAAGTTATCTATTTTTAGATAAAAAATATAAATTAATTTTTGTGAATAGCATTATGGTTAATTATATTCCGACATGAGTTGGAAATTTTCAATTACTTTAATTCTGGGTGTTATGTGCTAGTAGTCCCTACCATTTGTCCTATGTTCCATTTTCGTCACTAGCCTTCAATTTGTTCCATTAAGATCCTTTCGTATTTCATTCCATTTTTGCATATACACATTTTTTAAACGTTGCTTTTTTGTCCATTTTATGATGAAAATTATTTTACTTTGACGGTATCAACCCACATTTTTTGGAGAAATTGCACTTTTTGTCATCAACCTTATTCCCTTGCCTTGAACTTTATATCTTTCGTACAAATCCCATTTCAGAAGTTAAAAATTAGCTACCTGGTATTTTTACCTTCGTCTATAATTTCATACGGTCCATGTTGCAGCTATGAGGTGAGATCGACTGATGGAGCTTCAAGATTCAAGACGTGATAGTCAACTAATACTTGAGATATTTATCTCAATTCACATATTTTTCTTTGTTTCCATTAAAATTTCTAAAACAAGCTTACACTTTTGGGGTATTTTTTTGCTTAGCAACCCAATTCACAATTCATAGTCTAAATCCGCGATATAATAATATGAATACATGATGTGAAAATGGCTAAGAGTCCTTGAAGCATGCTCTGATCTAGCATTTCAATATTCGAGGAACATGCTGGGATCAAATCTACAACTCAGAGACTTCGCCAGTAAACTGGTACCTGTGTACCCGGAGCATCAACAGCTTGAAAAGATTGGTATAGATACCAGCTTCAATGGAATCAAGTTGAACCTATGAGGAAATACTAGCCATGTCAGGAAAAAAGAATGCACGCCAATATGAAACAATGGAAGGCCAGTTCAAAAGATGCAGGAGATGGTATACTTAAACCAAACGTAAAGTTGGAGCAACATCAAGAACTAAGTTCCCAAACTAGTTAATCATTGAAAGCTTGTTCATCCAAGACTTCAGTTGAATTAACAAAAGAGATCTTTACATAAAGCAAAAGAACATTTCCTTCTGGGCTTTTACCCTCCACTTATCAGCGATATAAATCAGATGAGATGAACCCCATCCCAACTTATTTCACTGACATCCCCCGGGTCCATGCAGAAGCGGAGCATGTCAATGTTTTGGTTTTTGAGTTGCCATCATTCTCATAAAGATAATCATTTTCTTGGTAACAATGCACTCAGTGAGCACTAGTAAACCATGGGAAACAAATGCCAGTAAAAGAGAATGCTGTACAACACCTACAAAATCCTTTCCTGTTATCAGTCCCTAACTTCATTTAGCTGTTAAGATGATGGCACATGAGAGATTTCATGATCCTTTTTTCTTTTTTCAACTTATTCTTTATGGCCGAAAGGTTAGGTG
>SMDT01002074.1:0-53931 GCA_005392925.1 Aquilaria sinensis | reverse complement strand
AATTCTAATTACTTTATGACTATTTTGCCCATACAAAATTTTATAAGCATGCAAACACTTCATTCATAAGAGGTAAACCCTCAAGGCTATTCCATACATGTCCAAGACATTTGGGAATTACATTCCCTTGTAGCTAGCATCTTTATATAGCCAATACCAAAATTTACAAACAAGCAGCCAATTTTGCACACTTATGCAGCCTGTGCAAAGCATCCTCATACATAGCAAAAAAGCCCATAAATGTTCACATACATTGTCCAAACTTCACATGCATTACATTTACATGCATCCATGCACTACATAATGTTCTTAACCCAGCTAAATATGCACCCTAAGTTACAGGAGTCCTAAGACACAATGGACTCCAGAAATAGGATGGTGGATAGCTGCTGCATAACACAATAAGCACCATCACTAAAAGTACCAAATGTGCTCCTAAAATCCCCCAAAATTCCAGATTATAACTAGACACATGGAAGTTAATGTACTTGAAATTTCAAATCAAACTCAAATGATAAAGGTTAGTTTGAAGGTGATCTTTCTGCTGGACCTAAAATGGACAAAAATGGGTAAGTTTCTTTGAAGAAACTTAGTAAAGGCTTATCATTAGAAAATTGAATTCCCAACAACATACCTAAAATACAAAGAAATAAAAACACAAAAACAAAACATGTATACAAAAATATGGCCATCCAAATGCACAAACAAATAAAACACAATCAAATGCAACGCCGGTAGCAATACATCATTAGGGTTAGTCCATAAACAATCAAATAAATAATATGTAATCATTATGGCAGCCCTCCTCAAGCTAATGCTTGGCCTTAGGAGGTTAATTAGTCTTAGCTAGTACTAACTTGGGCTTTAGAAACCCCTGTAAACACTTCCATCTTAGTGCATAAAAAACAGTAAGGCTGGAACCTTGTTCTTGCACTCCCCCTTAATCCATACTTGGTTCCTTGAGCTTTTTGCTTTCTTCCAACCATGGTCTTCGCTTCATTGATGCTTGATAATCATCTTAGGACAGTAAAAAACCAGGAAACATGATGATAAAATCCTTACCTAAGTTGTGAAAGCTGAAATCTTCAAGAGATACACAATAAACCCAAAAATTAGGGTTTTTCTTGTTCCTGGTGCATCCGATTGCCTCCTTTTATATTTTTTTTTTGAGATTTTGATCTGTGGTGTCTATGGAAGTTTATGGAGGAGTGAAGGAAGGAGGCTATGGCTAGTTATGGCCGAAATGGCCAAGGAAAGACAAGAAATCAAGATATTTACTTAACTTGATTAGTTTAACCTTAACCTTCACTTAGGTCACTATAAGTGATAGCCAAAAGGCTATCGCCTCCCCCAGCATGAATTTCCCCGAAGGTTTGACTAGGGAGCCTGATGTAGCTCGGAAAGAAGCATTGCCACAGACCTCGGCAGAAGCAAAATCGAGCATGACGAAGTAAGCACTTCGGCTGAAACGCCAGGTTATCTAAATGTGTCGTTGACTCTCTCGGGGAACCGAACATATCACCTTCGGGAGAAAAGAACTAGCTACTAAAAGCAGGAGAGATTCTCCCTGAAGGCGGAACTCCCGAGCTAGAGAACTCCCCGAACCACCAACGTGATTCCCGAAGAAAGGCGTCCGTACCAAAAGATGACCTCACCCAAAGGACCTCGGGAGTACGGCATGAGCATTTAATGAGCATATAAGGAGCCTCTGACAGATTGCCCATACGCTACCTAAAACGGCGGCCTGACGCGCCAAAGCCGTCCGGGTCTTGTCACGACTTGACTCGGTTCAAGGCTCAAGGAGCCTGCCACTGGCTACTTGTCCCTTACGTCTGTAGGTACAGAAAAGATGTAACCGAACATGTGTCATGATCTAAACGGGCCAGGCTTCCCTATAAATACAAAGGAAACACGTCCTGGCAGGCATTAGACTCCTCTCTCATGAAAAAACACAAACAGGCAAGTCCGCAAAACTCCCTAAGTGTCCCCTTTCACCTTCTCAGGAAACTAACTTGGGCGTCGGAGGCTCCTCCCCGGAAAATCATCCTGGCGACCTCCTAACCTTTTTTCGGAGTCTTTCAGGTACTTTCCCACCTGGGGAACATCTCCGTCAGACGTTCTCCCTCCTCGAAAGCTCCCTCGGAATTTACCATGTCGCAAGACAAAGATGCTGAAGGGCACCATTTAGCGCCGTCTGTGGGAAACCACCCTCAGGTTGCCATCATTGAAACTCGGCGTTCTAAGGATAAGGGACTTCCGAGGTCCCCGTCCGTGCCTGAAGTCCAACCGGCTACTGAGCAAACCCTTCCAGGGACTTCCTTGCCTGAGGAAGAACGTCCTCTGGTCATCACCATGAGTTTTCTACGCGAGTTCCAGCATTCTGTTGTGGCTGAAATGGCACAGCAGATAGACAGAAGGTGGCCACAACAAACTCAGGCCCAGAGGCCTCCTTCGCCAGCACGCCCTCGAGAGAGAAGTTCTAAATCAGCTCATCGTACTTCGGGAAGTGGAGACCCACGAGAGGAATCTTCAACAGAAAACACGCCCCTCGGGGCACGGCTTGTGGGACGGACGGAGTCCAAGTGACCCAAAATCCCGCGCCGAAGGAGCTCGTCACCTGAGGCGAGGTCCCCATCCCTTCAGCGCCGAACTCACTCCCCGAAGAGAATGCCGACGATCCCCTTTTCCCTGAAGAAGAGCCCAGCGCCACACTCCTTATGGAGAAAATATTGGCGAGGTTGGAAAGGGTGGAAAAACAGGTAGCCCGCAGACCTGTCTGGGCCAGACTATCTGAAACTTTTTGTGGCGATGAGTCACCGTTCACCCGAACAATAGTCGAGGCAGCCATGCCCAGTGATTTTCGGGTACCTCGGCTAGAGACGTATGATGGCCGAACAGATCCACAGGCCCATCTGACGAAGTACAAACGGAGCATGGTGTTGCACGGGGCTGACGATGCCACTCTATGCAAATGTTTCGAGGTCACCCTTGCCGGCCCTGCTACAGCATGGTACAACTCTCTAGCCCCAGGAACCATCAGAGAGTTCCAGGAGCTGTCCACTGCCTTCACCCAGCAGTTTATTGGAAGTCGTCCTACGGCGAAGATGCCGGTACAGATGTTCGACATAGCACAGAGGAACGAAAAAAAAAAAAAAAAAAAAAAAAAAAAAACGGGAAACCATCCGTGACTATGTCGAAAGATTTAACCGAGAGGCCCTAAGTGTTCCAGACTTTCGGCCAGAAATACGCATCCTCGCCATGATACGGGGCCTTCGGAGGGACTCGCAGCTATTTTATGAGTTTTCCAAAGACCCCCCAGACACGCTCGGCGAATTTTTCTGAAGAGCCGAGCAGCATATGACAGCCGAAGAGCTAAGAATGGGGGGGCCAAAGAACGATCATTCCCATCCCGAAGGATCAAGCCAGCAAGCCAAGTATCCGACAGAGCAAACAGGACGACCTCGGAGGATCAGGGGAAGGAAGCCTCCTCCGAACTTTACACCCCTGAACACCACAAGGACCAACATCCTCATGACAATGGAGAAACAGGGGTCCCAGATTCAGCGACCGAAGGCGATGACCGCTGACAACAAAAAGAATATGAAGAAGTTCTGTCAGTTTCATCGCGACCACGGTCACGACACCGAAGACTGCTTCCAGTTGAAGAAGTATATCGAGTCGCTGATTAAGCAAGGCCAACTTCGGCACTATCTGCGAATGCCTTCGCCGAAGGCAAGAAGAGAGGAGGAAGGAAAGGCTGATGAAGATGAGTATGACTCCGACAGAAGGAGGAACCGAAGTCCCAAAAGGCAACCTCCCACCTTCGGGGAGCGGGGGTAATACAAACCATCACCACTGGACTGCCATCCTCGGGGAGAAAGAGGAAAGCTAGGGAAATAGTAACCCTTTGTTTCTTTGGGATACCCAACAAAAAGTCATTTTCGAGATTTGGGCCCTAGTTTGTCAGAGGATTGACGTTTCACATAAGCATCACAGCCCCAAATCTTCATAAAGGACAAATTGAGATGCCTCCTACTCCATATCTCATATGGTGTCTTTTGAACCGAATTAGATGGAACTCGATTTAGTGTAAATGTGGCTATCTCTAGAGCATGTCCCCAAAAGGAGTTTGGAAGGTCAGCTTGACTCATCATAGAGCGAACCATGTCTAACAGAGTTCGATTTCTCCTTTCAGATACACCATTCCATTGAGGTGTACTTGGTGGAGTGAGTTGTGATACTATACCACACTCCTTCAAATAGTCAAGGAATTCTCGGTCCTAGTAAGTCATTAGCCCTTTCACTTTGCCCTGTGAATGTGGCTTTGGTCATCTTGCCCAACAAACATGACTCACATGTCTCATATGATTCAAAATCAAATGAGTCCAAGAGTTCATTCTTATGGAGCTTGGATATGCGGGTCTCATTTATATGGTCCAAGTGACAGTGCCAGAGATAGGTCGGGTTCGAATCATTTAATCTGACCTTCTTGGTATTCACATTATAGATTGGATCTTCGAGGTCTAGAACATACAACCCATTTCTAAGTTGAGCACTACCATAAAAGATTTCATTCAAATAAATAGAACAACATTTATCCTTTATTATAAATGAAAACTTCTCTTGTCCAAACAAGAAACAGAAATCAAATTTCTACTAATATAGGCACAAAGTAGCAGTTGTCTAATTCTAAAACTAATCCATTAGGTAAAGTGAGAACATAAGTCCCTATGGCTAAGGCAGCAACCCTTGCTCCATTTCCAACACGTAGGTCCACTTCACCTCGGGCCAATCTTCTACTTCTACTTAGATCCTGCACATTTGCACAAATGTGAGATCCACATCCAGTATCCAATACCCAAGATGAGGAAGTAGAAAAGTTAGCCTCTATAACAAGAATACATGAAGTGGAAGTCTTACTTCCCTTTTCCTTAGCAAGTTCTTCAAGATAGAGCTTGCAGTTGCACTTCCAATGTCCAGGTTGCTTACAAGGGAAGCACTCCCCTTCCTTTGCCACACCACCCTTTGGTTTCAGAGCAACTGAAGAAGAACTAGCATTGGACTTTCCATTAGCTTTATCCTTCTTCTTGTTGCCTTTTCCCTTTCCCTTGCCCTTTTGAACCATCAAAATGGGCTTAGACTTCTTAAGGTTTTGCTCAGCAGTTCTCAACATGTTGAGCAATTCAGGGAGGGACTTGTCAAGGCTGTTCATGTTATAGTTCATGACGAACTGACTGTAGCTTTCAGGCAACGATTGCAAGACTACATCGATAGCCAACTCATTCTGAAGAGCGAATCCCAAATTCTCAAGATTCTCAATGTACCGAATCATCTTGAGCACATGAGGACCCACGGGACTTCCCTTAGACATCATGCACTGAAACAATGCCTTAGAGGTCTCAAACCTCTCATGCCTAGCTTGCTCTTGGAAAAGCATTTTGAGATGTTCGATCATATCGAACGCTCCCATGTTCTCATGTTGCTTCTGAAGCTCAGATTCCATGGTAATAAGCATGAGGCATGCAACATCCAAAGCATCATCAAAGTGCCTCTTGTAAGCATCCTTTTCAGCTCTTGGAGCAATGGCAGCAGGCTCATTTGGAATGGGCTGCTCTAGGACATAAGCCTTTCTCTCTTGTTTGAGGACTATCCTCAAGTTTCGGTACCAATTGAGAAAGTTGGTCCCATTTAGTTTTTCCTTCTCAAGGATCGATCGCAATGAAAGTGTCGATGTGTTTTGTGCCATGGTTATCTACAACAATAAATATTCAGTGTAAGAGTCATGTATTTTAATTCATTTAATAAGGACTTTTATTAAACGATACTCCCACTATTTTCCTCAAAATAATGACCCTCGATATTATTTCGGAACACCTCGGCGCTAAGGTATTCTAGTGGGCCAAGATCCATATTTGACCATAACCTGAGTCAGCTTTGGCTTGTCTCTCAAGTTACAATTATTTAGGTAGGCAACTCCTTGCCAATTACATCCCATGCAACTTTTGGATAATTGGGTGAACAACACTTGTCCAAGCTCATGTCATGAACTTAAGCCCAACTCTATGCCTCTAAGTCCCTAATCCTATTAAGATGACTTAGTTGAGTCAAACCCAAAGTTAGCAGTTTGGATATCACTATTGTCCCATCGCGCCTTACCAAGATGAACATAGGTGCTTTACTTTGGCAAACCCACCTAATGTTGATCAAAGTCTTGACGAGTGCCAACATTTGGAAGGCATCACATTTAATGACTTAATATTTGTTTGAGGGATTTTTTTCTTTTGATCTCACCAATTTGTTATCTCCGGTTGTCTTATACATGCATCACATACAAATATAAAACATGCATCTCATGCGTACAAGAAAGTAAACGTGACATGGTTATAGCCCAATCTATGCGATATTCTCAATCCAATGAGAATATCATAAAAGCCTAAGAAAATAGTCTTCATAAGCTCCTTCTCTTCCTTTCTTGGTTGCCCTTTTGTTGTCACCTCCTTGGACATACCACCCTGGATGATCCTTGGACATACCACTTTGGATGATCCCATAATGCACCATTACATCAATAATAGAAACCTCGAGTTACATTCGAGGGGAGTAAGGTGGGAAGAGAATGTACAATGAGAGTGATAAGAAAAGGCACGACTCGTAGGCCGTATTTACAAGTACAACCAATGAAGGGCTATAACCATGCACCATGCTTCAAACACCAATCAGCATATCATGTCAAATCTCATTCAACAAAGATGCATGCCAATTTTCGCGCGTTGATTAACCAGTTTTTATTTATGTGGCGCTTCGCATACGACGGTCTCGCTGGCCGGTCAGCAGACGGGGTCAAGAGGAACCGCCCTAGTGGGGAGCGCTGCCCCCCGCGCAAAAAATTGTCTTACAATTGCTTAGCCCGAAATCTTCTATTTCGACCAAGTAGGCACCTGAGACTCCTCCACTCGAGCCACCAAAAATACCTTACTTTCGGTGCCCGAACAGGCCGAATCCGAACAAAGCTAGGGTTTTGCAACTATTGCAAGAATCCTAATCCATATAGGTATCTCATACCATTCAATTTCGGGCTAATCTCATTAACCAATTTGTGTTGTTTCTTCATATATGTCATATGTTCATTACGAGTTCCGGTTTCATGTAACATGAATCAATCTAATTAATCATGGCCGAAAAGTAACCAAACACATAGCATCAAGCGATTTAACAGTCAATCCCGATTTAGGGTTTCACCAGTAGCTCTGATACCACTGATGCGTTTCGGGAGCCAAACAGCGGAGCGGAATTTAACCGGGGTAAACCGGGTGTTCGAAAATTTTCATACCTAATTTTCAGTTGAGATCTCTCACTCAACTGTAGAGTCGAATCACAAAACCAAAATAGTTGACGTGTTCATGCTCTCTATGGTATCCACACGAGCCTCTCGGGATTACCACGCTTCCATCGCGTCCCGGCAGATATGTTTCTCTTGCGCTCGCAGTGCTAGCTTGCGTCCTCCAATGAATTGCAAGAGAAGAGTGTGGCTATCCTTTTGGGAGGCTAGGGCAAGGAGACCTGCGAATTTCTCACTTAAAAGTTGTATTTATAGTGAGACTCAACTTCCAGGCCTAATGGGTTTCAAAGCCCTAATCCAATTAGGATTTAATTTCGGGCTTAATAATGGCTCAACTCTTGGGCCCATTATTAATACGAAATTAAAGTGAAACCATAACCCAAATAATTAGCCCATGCACTCTAATGATCCAAATAGCTCTATGTGTGCGACCCAATAGGCTCTTATCCAGCAATGATTGGCAATGATCATGAAATCACATTTATGATCATAAGCAATGAGCGGTGTCTAGCAACACATCATTGCTACCCAAGTGACAAGATTGTCGGTGATTCGACTAAACCTTTATGATCATCACCGATATATGCCATTGTCCCTTTGTCCAAGATATCAAGACTAAGCACGAGACATGGAATGTGTCACTCTCGTATAGCCCAATCTTTGGTTTCTTGATTACCGAGTAGACCAACTTAAACTGATGACATTGATATCGTATATCAACTCATCCGAGCATGGCCATGCATTTTTCTAAGTCTCACTCTATCAAGGGGCCCGAAGATATCACTCCCGTTACATAGGAGGGACAAATCTCATCTTGATCATACAAATCCCTCCGCATGATATGTGACATACCCAATGACCTCCTTCAAGTTCACTCAGTTACGAGCAACAAAGGAAAGTATCAAAGTATGTGACTCACATGTAGGGAACCTTGATGATCTTAGGTCGAAGGACTACATATACCATGATCACTATGAGAATCACTTATGACACTCATATAACGATCCATGTAGTGTTCTCATGGTGGGTCGGTCCAGTACACAAGTTCTCCAACTTGTACCCATATGTAGACTACATATCTCATATTAGTCTCCACATATGCTAGTCGTTATGTATTATTGCAACCCGCTCCACAATAATACTAGACTAGGGACGTTTAAGAATATCATTATTCTAGGGTTACAATTATGTTTGTTAAGTTACGCAGAAACAAAAACAACAAACATAATTGCTGGATTAATGCCTTAATAAAATATCATGACTCAATGTGCAAAAAATACAATCATCTCATGATTGGCTTTTTGGGCACAACACTAACACTAAACTACTCAATGTATCTTGGTAAATCGATGACCACTACTCCTTAACGCACATATCTATGCCTGAGTCATCTAGTGCTAGATAGCTTAACAAGCCTCTAGAAGCTCGTTCTATAACCTTACACTAACAACTACTAAAAGCACAACATGAACCAACTCCTTTTACTCTATACTTTATGCCAGAACCAACTAGAGTAAACTAGCTTAACAAGCTAATGCCATTCATTAATGCTCACACTTGAAATGTTTCACTCTAGGTTCAACACAGATGCACTTTTACCAAACCCCTTGGCACAAGCTATCTTAACGAGTATGAAACTCATCCATTAACTCTTGCATCAACTATTCATTACTGTAAGTTTGGTACCCAAAGACTCCTAACAACCTTTTTACTAAGTGTGTCCTAATGTACTATGGCCTTACCATATACAGTACTAACACCCCAAGGAATACTCTGCTTCATGCTACATTATCCTCTAAGGCTCTTTTGAAAGAGAGAAATTTTAAGAGTTGTGAGTTTGGTGCACCCTAGAGTAAAAGTCTTCGATGCTACTCTCGAACAACCCCCATGTGTCAGGCATCATGGTGCATTGGGAAAAGTACCCATGCACCACTCGAGCAATTCAAACCTACTACCACACCACTCTGGAGTTTCTTATGTTAGTGTTGTGCCTAAAAGCAAATCATGAGATGATTGTATTTCGCACATTGAGTCATGATATTTTGTTGAGGCATTATTCTAATACTTGTGTTTATTTTTTGTTTTTGTCCAACATAATTAAGCATAATTAAAACCCAAGAATAATAGTATTCTTAAATGTCCCTGGTCGAATATTATTGTGGAATGGGGTTTAAGAATACATAAAGACCAGCATATGTGGAGACTAATATGAGATATGTAGTCTACATATGGGTACAAGTTAGAGAACTTGTGTATTAGACCGTCCCATCATGAGAACACTACAGATGGTTATATGATTGTCAAAAGCAATTCTCATAGTGATCATGGTATATGTAGTCCTTTGACCTGAAGTCATCAAGGTTCCCTACTTATGAGTCACAAACTTTGATACTTCTCCTTATTGCTCGTAATAGAGTAAACATAAAAGTGGTCATTAGGTATGTCACATATCATGAAAAGGGATTTACGTGATCAAGATGGGATTTGCCTCTCCTATATAAGGGAAGTGATATCTCTAGCTCTCTTGATTGAGTTAGGTTGAGGAAATGCATGGCCATGCTTTGATGAGTTGATATGGGATATCAATGTCATTAATTTTAGTCATTCTACTTGGGAATCAAGAAAGCATAGATTGCGCTATACTAGTGTGACACTTTACATGTCTCATGCTCGGTGTTGATATCTTGGACAAAGAGACAATGACATATATGAATAATGATCATAGAGGTTTAATCGAATCACCGTCTCACTTAGGTAACAATGATGTGATGTTAGACATCGCTCATTGTTTATGATTATAAATGTGATTTATGATCATTGCTAATGAGATAGGAGCCTATAGGGTCATAAACTTAGATCCGATTGGATTATATGAGTGCATGGGCCAAACTGGTTGGTTTTGGTTTCATGATAATTTTGAGTTAATTATTGGCCCAAAAGTTGAGCCCAAAATTATGCCTAATCATATTAGGGTTATGAAACCTATTTGGCTTGGGAGTTTTGCTTCACTATACATATGTTATATAGTGTTAATTTCATTTGGCCTCCCTTGGATGAATTTCAGAAAGCGTTCTAAAAATCTCCAACTGCATTCCCTTCTTGTTTTTCTTTAGAGGACGCAAGTTGGCACTGGAAGCACAAAAAGAACGCTTCTGCCATAATTTGTAAGAGGTGCGGTGATTCGAGTGGTTCATTTAGATACCATAGAGAGCTTGATCATGTCAAATGTTCAATTTTTGTGATTTGGTTCAACAGTTGAGTGAAAGATATCAACCCACTAGGTACAAAAAATTTGAAACACCCAATTCACCTTATCTTACTTGGATCCTTGGGGCTAAGCCTTTCTTCCTCATGATAAGTTATTGTTATTTGATCTTTAGTCAATCTTTGAACTATAGGCATATTACCCATCCTCCAACTAGATTGGGTCAACCAACGTCCACTTTGTTGTTTCACCTTTAACTCCTTAAACTCCCATCTGAAAGTTAATGCATTTGGGACCAGTCACCGGTGGCCCCACATTGGTGATCATCAAGTGCCTGGACACAGTAGCTCAAAGCCATGGCATCTTAGCCTCAAGCTTCTACTTTTGAGGAAAAGATATGACAGTGCTTTGTTCCATTTTGTAGCCTACATGACCAAGTGCTTGTCATTTTGGTTAGCGTACCTTATGCTCCTGTTGATGTTGCCTAACCTGTTCAAGATTAGTAAGTTCAACTTCTAATGCTTTTAAAGTAATCCACCTAGGCTAATGGTATGCCCTACATCGGAGGTTTCCACACCTTCCATGCCCTACAGATTATGTCACCTACCTTGTGTTTGATTCAAAAATGGTTTCCTAGGTTGGTGGTCATATTCCAACTACCTACTCCAAGAGGTTGCCCAACCTTGGAGTAAGCCAAAACAATTGCCTTAATGTTTGTACACTAGACAACTAGGATTTATCTTTGGACCCTAGTTTCCAAACCACACCTTACCTAGTTTCCCCATCACCACTTGTAGCCAAAGCTAGACGATAACTCAAAGATGTTCATTAGTACTAACAACCCTAACACAAGGACAATCCACTAGATCTTAATTCCTAGCCTCCAATGACCATGACTGAGCTCTGATACCAACTGATATGGCCCTTTTTAGGCTTGGGCAAGAATCCGATATGTACCTATCCCATATTAGTTGCAATTGGCTAATTCATTAAACATACACTAGTTAAAACCTTCATGCCTCTAGCTCATTAACCTATTATGCAATCATGCATGAGTAAATGCTTTGACTTATCAATAAAACAAAGAAATAATGTGTAAAACATCACCATGGCTTTTCATTAGAAATGAAGCATCAAAACCGTCAAGGCATATAAAATAGATGTGAATTTAACTACACATAATAAACTGTGTACATACAGCCAAGCAAGGAAGACTATGCTTACATGTAAGAGTGACTCCAAAGTCTAACTACTCAACCATGTATACCAGAGGTAAACTATTGTATAAAATTATACATCAATTATTCAACTACTGAGATCAACAACTAAGTTCCCACCTTGGCTCAACATCCAAATGCTGGGCCCTGAAAGTCCTTCCTTATGCGATACTAGCGACTGTTGGCCAAATAAAGCTATAGCATGGTACTTAACCAACAAGTAAACAAAAAATCTAGAATCATAAAGAATCAAATAAATCAAATACCTATGCATGAGCATAACTCACAACCCTCATTGTTGGCTCTACAAGACCAATATTTACACAACAAACACTAAGGGATTGAAAATCAACGATTTTCAGTAAAGGATCCTTAAATCTGTAAAAAAACCCTGAGGAAATGACACACACACACACATACATAAATACACAATCTACTGTGAGCTCAAAACAGTGTGAAGCTAAACCAACTCGAACAACATTCCAGTCCTTTCAGACTTGTCCTCTACCTATTCCTCCCACAAGTGTCACTTATATCTAGTGAGTTCTAGCCTTTAACTCACTCATAGCAAGCCTTAGATTATAAACAAAGTAAGCTCAGCTCACCATCTAGCCTTCCCTTGAATGTTGGACAGGTGAATATGGCGGATATGCCTCACTTGAGTTCCAAGGAGCTCACCAAGTGTACTAAGCTTCCATATAGTGCCTCAAGTATTGGGCGCCGCAACACCGCCCCTAGTGCCAGGCCCTCGTGCCTTGCACCTAAGATTAATGCCATAGACACATAAAGAGGCTTCCTTACACCTCCAAACCTTCATGGGGTGCTTCCAAGTTCTTCCCACTTGCAAAACACATATACTAGGCAATAATGCATCCATATAGCCAAACGTATGGTGCCCATGAACACCACACAAATCATTGAATGAACACTTGTCCACCATGTGCATCACCATCCACCAACCACTACCATGCAAAAAATTATGGATTTTTCCACAAGCAAGCTATGAATGGAATCAAATAAGTATGAATCATTAAACCCTTACCTCAATTACACTTGAATTAGCACAATCAAGCAACCATAGGCCACACAATCCAAGCTCTAGATTCTACTAAGATTTATCCAAGGCTCCAAAGTAACACAAGGCAAATGGCACTAAATTAACTCTAAACAAATAAAACTCAAGCTTAAAACAACAAAGAAATAAGTAAAGTCAAGGATACCTCATGCATAAACCACGTCAAAGCTAGAAAAATGCCACAAAGGGCTCCAATGGTACAAAACTAGGAAAAACAAACTACCTCTTGCTTGGGTATGCCAAAAGCCTCTAAAATCCCACAAAAAAACATGAATTTGGTGAAATTTGAGCAAGAGATGTAAAGGGCTTAAGGGAGCTACGAAAATGAGTGCTCAAATCATCTTTTAGAACAAGTTTTATACAACAAAGCCCATTCCCCCTTAAATTCTTTTATCTATTTGGACTGAATTAATAAATCAAGGGGAAGGGAGGGAATTGAAAGGAAGGGGGGAAGAGTTGTTCCCCCTCTCTTTAGAGGCGTGAAAAAGGCATATGGATCGGGGAAGTGAAAGGATAATGACTCTCCCTCACTTTCTATTTCCTCTTATCCAAATAAGAGAGTTGTACACATTTTCCTTCCTTTCCTATTCCCTTCCTTCAATCCAAATAGACCCTTAGTTTTTGCAAATTTACCCCTTCCCTAAATACTAACAATAAGTTAACACTTAAGCAAAACATGTTTAACTCAGACTTTAGGTTTTAAAAATGTTATTTTTGCTCCCAGGGCTCCTCTTGACCACCTTTCGAGGTGTAGAATGACCATTTTGCCCCTAATTAAACCTAGTGCCATGGACCACTCGGAACTAACTAAACTTTGGGCAACTTTCTTGGTTTTGCTAGTTTACATCTAATTAAGGCATTTAGGTTAGGGATTTATGAACTTACCTCACTTACCGAGTATTACGCTAGGAGGGCTATAACAAAAGGGTGTAAGGTAGGGAGACCCATCGTCTCCATCTGGAAATGACTGAAAATCTATTATTTTAGGGAGTGGAGCTAGTGAAGGAAACCTCAAACTTTTGTAGCTTGAATATACGGATGGCAACATGTTATTTGGTGTTTGTACTCATGAAAACATGGAAAATGTAATGTATGTCTTCAAAATGCTTCTATAGCTATCAAGGATGAAAATAATCTATCAAATATAAGACCTTCTGAAATTGGTGTTGACGCTAATGAAATGCAAAGTACAGAAGATAGAATAAAATGCAAAATGGACAAGTTGCCATTCACATACTTCGGTAGTTTATAAGTTTCTATCATCGCTTTTGATCCAGCCTACCAAGTACGGCCTTAAAGTTGTTAAGTTATTAGTAATATTTAAGGTCCAAAATGTTCCATTTCTCTTTTAAGTGCCCAAAAACTTCAACGGATGACAGAACCTCTAGCTTAAGTTCGCTCACACGTAAAAAAAAGAAAGTAAAAGACACTTTTCTAGCATTTCACCGAATATAAAAAATACAAAATCATCAATATTTGGGAAAATTCATTTTAAGTTAAGTTAGATTATTCAAAAATATTTTTATGGTATTTTTTCTCAAGTTAATATTATTTGAAAGCAAATATGGGCATAATAATCCAGTAAATGGTATGTTTTTATAATATAATTGGATTTTTTTAATTATTCATTTTTTTAGATTGAGTAGATAACAAATTGAAAAAAAATTAATTGGATTATGGAAAAATGTTCTTCAATGGATTATTCTTATCTATCACATAGTGTTAGCATTTAAACAAATCTAGTTCTAGAAAAAATATATATAAAAAAAATAAGTTATTTCAAATTAATTTAAATTTAGTTAAAATAAATTGACCGTTAGGTGGAGTTCACTTAGTGTTAAGCTCAATTAATCCAAAATGACTTATTTCTAGCTTTTTTGTCTATAACTATTATCTTTGAACGTTAATACTATTTTTTTAATTACAATGTGCCCCGTGAGATTTAGGTGAAATTACACTTTGCCCCTTCATGTTTAAAAAATATACACTTTACACTCTGCCTTTTTAATAAAGTCCAATAGCAACTTCTAAAATCATAATTCAAGCATTTTCAATCTGTATAGTATTTTTTTATAATTAATTTGACATTTAAAAACAATAGTATTTTAAAAGCTAAAAAAATAGAGAAATAAAAAACTGATAATTTAAAATGTCTATTAATTGTAAAAAAAAATACACATACAGTTTTGAAATTATTGAAAAACGGCTACCTTAATATCCAAATTTAGATTTTAGAAGTTACTATCGGGATATATTAAAAAGGCCGGGATGATGAATGTGAAAGTATATATTTATATACTTTTTGAAATATGAGGGGGAAAGTATAATTTCACCTAAACCTCATGAGGCAATTTGTAATTATCCTGTACCATATAGCTATAATAATTTATTGAAAATAATTTTTTATAATGTATTAAAATTTTTATAAAATTTTGCTTAATCAACTTATAAACAAAAGTAGTAAAATATTAGTTACACTATTTACAAAATATTATTCTATGGATTATTATATCTAGATAATACTAGATTTCAAATGATATTGGTTCCATAAAAATCCAGGAACATAAAAATAAATCATTTTGAATCAATTTAACTTAATGCTAAACCGTTCTTGACAAAACAATACATCCATACATATATATGTATATGTATGTATGTATGTATTTTTAGAATATCCCTAGTTTCACTCATGGTAAATTATGATATCCACAAGATTACAAGGGTCAAGATAGGCCTCGACAAACAAGTTGATAGATATTAATGATTTATGACGTTTAAACTTTGTAAGATCTAGAACTCTAAATTTGATGCTCAAATCCATAGGAAAATCCTAGAAAATAAAAGTTTTACAATAAAAATCATCGCAAATAATCGTAGGAAATGTCAATGTTACAAACAAAAATCACAATAGAACTTAGGCATGTCTGCTATAATTATAACCAATGCACACCAATCAATGAAACTGTGATCGTGACAATACTAAAAATGATTTTAAGACATTGATAAAAATCATCGCATCTTGTGATGGGACGGTGATGATTACTCACAGCAATACATTTGCGATGATTTCTTGTTTACGACGAATACCATGATAGTTTGAGGACACTATATACATTCTAAAAATTAAAAATGAATGGAAAATAAATAATGAAATATTATATATTAAAAATATCAAATATGTAAAAAAATGTGGTGACTTATTTAAAAATACAAAAAGAACCTGCATATATCCTAAAAGCCTGATGCGCGTTGACGCCAATCACTAATGTGGCAAGCCTAGCTGACTGTATCGTGTACTCCCATCTTCCTCTCCACAGATGAGGATCCCGTGTATAATCTTGGTGGAAAGGCGGTAGCCGACATAACCAACCTTGTACCGATTGCTGAATAGTGTCATTGATTGTAACGTCAGCCTGCCATTGGTCTCCTCCTAAACGTTAGCCTGGAATCAGGAGAATTGGTGAAGCAACTCAGCATCCTCCGACCTTAGCTGAAAAATCTCAGCTAGATGGTTAATAGTGTGTTGCACCCAATGAAGTCAGGAAGAAAATTAATGATTAGTTTTCAAAATGAACGTTATTTAATTGAGATAAAAAGTAGTACGTAGTTGAATTTTAAATTACTAGGTGGGAGCCAAAAGTGTTAATCCGCAAGGTGACAAGGAACAAGCGGCCTTGTCCTAGCAAGCCAACTACCTCACGCCACCCTTTGGCGTTAAATTGGGGATGCTCTTCTAGGCGGGGTCCTTCCGGGTGATTCTTTCAACGTATGCGTCTTGCAATAAAATAAAATTAGAGCTTATAAAAAATTTGTATTTAAGACATTTGTAATGTTTAGAATGAGAAATAAAAAATCAGTACCCTAAGGTAACACACTAGATCAATTGGCTTACCAAACTTCCTTTGTGTATGTGTGGCCCACCGCTCGTTGACTGTGGAATCCACTACACCATGTTCTTTCATCTACAACAATTTATAGTGTACTAAAAAATGAAATAATTATATAAATTGTTTGAAAAAAAGAAATAACATTAGGTTTGTACTATCCGGTCCCAGTACATCTTGTTGAGAATGTTGCCCATGGTGTGTCTCTGAATAGCCCCCAAGGAGTTAGCAGCGCACTTGATAAATTTACAAAATGTGGACCACCTCTTCTAACTCTCCTTTTACCAGTGGTCATACAGTTGGCATCACATGTGCTCGGCAAACTCAAGGGGCATATGCAGTCAGAGGAAAGTATGGTTAGAGTTTCAGGATAAGTGTGGGGAGCTTCCACACCACCTCCTCCCTCTAGTGATCAATTTGATTTCTGATTTCCCTAGAAATAGATGGAAATGTTTAGTTAATGTGCTGTTAAATTTCTAACAGATATTGATGCCTTATGCCGCCATCATTTTCAATCTTTATAAAGCAGGTCATGCCATGTTTTCTATAGTTTTTAATGAATGTACAACCACTTCAACTTGCTTGTAATTGGAAGATATCGAAACCCTTTTTTTGGAATTAGTTTCTTTCTTCCACTAGTTGTTCTTTCTTTATATCTCGAATTCCCATATATATGACAATGTGTCAATTTTCATTTTCAAGATAGGATAACATGCAACTATTCCACAGGCATGAATTTTGATATAAGGTAGACCTAGTCCTTTCTTTGCCTACTTCATATCATATAGCATTTCTAGAATTCTATCATTTTTTGGCAAAATCTCTTTCATTAGTGAAAACACTTGATTAAAGTGGTGATCATACATATTGAACTCACTTTTACAGTTCAATAATTAGATCACTGCAGACAACATGTTTTGTGCACTCACCCCAAAACGGTGCATTTGCAACATCCAACATCTTACAGATAAGTTGTGCATTTTGATTTGGCAACTGTCATCCCAATGCACTCATATCTAGTGCAATTTTGTAACTACCACTAGCCATATAATAACTATTATCATCAACATCCCCTTTGTTCATGGACATCCTTTCATAGTTTTCTAAGCCTATATTAGTTAATGTCTTGTCGTGTTGATTCAAAAATCATTTGTTCATGTGCACTTTAGCTACTTGAGCAACTACCAACTTTACTATTACCTCTATATGTGTGATTTCTATTTGATGATGCTATATGGGTATGATTATAATTCATATTTTGCATCATTCACGCAAATGATTCTTGAATCCACTCCAATAAAAATGCTTTCTAATTTTAATTTCTCTTTTATAAAATTGTATTTATCCCGAGTTTTCTGCTCCATTTGTATATAACATGAAGATTAAGAAATGCTGAAAGTATGTAATTTCTTCCAATTTCACCCTTGAAGAAAAATGTTAGAAATAAAACTGATAAAATTTCATAGGACTTGGAAGTTAGGAGAAGTTAGTTGGAGGAACAAAAATAATTAAACCATTTACTTTCACACAAATAGAAAAATTTACGTAGGATTAGAAAAATGGAAGCTCCCAATGCAACAATTATAGCTCCTTTCATAGCTTCCCCATCAGAATCAATGGCTTCCCAATTGACTGGCTAGGTTCAAAAAAAGCAGCACAATGTGTTAAGGAAGGAGGAAAAAGAAGCAATTTGTGTGGCTTTAATGAAAGAATGCAACAACAAAGGAAAAATAAAGCATAGATTAATATCAGTTGTTAGTGATGTTTTTTTTGTCAATCAACATATGGTTCAGAGAATTTGGAACAATGCATATGAACAAATTGCCAATAACAAACCCATAACATTGAGTACAAAGTTTGCTAGTCACATAAGGCCCAAATGAATTAAAGTGAATCCTAGTATAATGATGAAACTTCTTTTACATCATCAAACAACCATCAGAACAATGGCAACCGAGATGAATATGCCCAAATCCATTCTTCACCGATGATTCAAAGAAGGATTTCTATGGTGCCACTTGAATGCCCTTAGACCACACTTGGCAGAATAGAAACAGAAAAATAAAGTGAGATTTTGTCTAAGTATGATTGTAAAGGACTTTATTATGCATAACCATGTGTTTATTGATATGTATGATTATGTCCATATAGATGAAAAATGGTTCAGAGAATTATTAACTTTTGCCTAACAAGCCGGATTTGATACTCAACTATAAAAGTAAACGATTCATAACAAAAGTAATTTGTTGCTATTGCTAGATTGAGATATGATCCGGTAAGAGGGATAAAATTTTCAGGGAAGCTTGTAATTTTCCCTTTTCTGTATAAAGAGCTCGTAATTAGGAGACACAAAAATAGAGCAATTGCAACAATGAAGACCGAAGCTATAGTTTCTATAACCAAAGAAGTTGTTAAAGCTTGCTTTGTTAAGAAGGTTTTACCTACTATTCAAGGAAAGTGGCCTGTTACAACCTTCAGGAGGACAACACACATTCAGTATGACAATCTCCTAATAGTCCTAACTAAAATGTCTTAGATTTGGGTTTTTTTCCAAGCCATATAATTTCTTCAACATCAAGAGTCACTAAATAATATTGATGAATTAGTCGGTGCTATTAAGAAAGCCTTTTATAATTTCTCATTGATGAGGTTGAATCATGTGTTTGTCACTTTATAGCTATGTATGATAAAGGTAATGAAGGCAAATGGTTGCAATGGGTACAATATACCACAAATAAATAAGAGTAAATTGGAGAAAGAAAATAATTTCCCAATGCAACATTTTGTGCCTGCTGAACTGGTTGAAGCAGCAAAAGCATATTTGTTTAATTAAAGGAAAATGTGTCTTATATGGAAATGGTACATAACAGTAATGCTTACCCTAGTATATTTTGAATGTGTGCAAATAGAGCTAACAAAAGGTTATTTGACAAGAAAGTGTCTCTAGGTTTTTTTTGTAAATAATATAGGCAACATATTGTTCTGTGTTATGGTTTCTATATAATGTTATTCTTGTGTGTATATAAACCAGTAAACCAAGTATACATATAAGTTGTAGTACGCCTGGAGGGTTTTGTTGTTTCAACATTGAATATTAACTTCTTTCGATTGTCTTAAAGCACTATTTTAATTACCTGAAAGTTTATCTTAAGTTTATCTATCTGTTCAGTATAGATTGTTACTGAGAAAAAAAAATGAATCATGCATTTACTTGTTCTTGTAAAAACTAGTTTTATTAACATTAGGTCAAACTGAGGTTTAACTTTTATAGTTGCACGGATTATTGCTCTTAAACTCAAAAGTTTGGTTCCATTAAGCATTTTTTCAAAAAGTATCAAACGTTTTGTTTTGGGGCCTAAACCTTTTTGTTCTGCTGTTTTTTTTTTGTTAAACTAGGAGTTGTATTAGTCCAGTCAAACATGGCATTGACTTTCTTATTTGCTTATTATTTTGTTTCTAAAATTGGGGGTTGGACTCTTATTTGCTAAATAAATTTGATGGATATACAACTTTAGTCCCTTTGGCAAGATGTGGGAGTTTAGGTGTCACTTGCACTAAAAATTGAAAATGGATAACTTCAGAGGAAATCTATCCATGTATGTTTTAAGCAGCCTTGGTTTTTGGCTTGGACATAACAGATGAATGGTTAATTTGATCATAGATTGTTGGTCTAATCTCTGATAATACCTTTATGACTTGACTTGGCTATAAATTTTGATGTGCTTGGCTATATATTAAAAATCTATCACCAATGTTCAATGCTATGTTTATAAAGACTAATTAGTTTTAACGCAAAAGGTCTATAGAGAAAATCATTTCAACAAATAAAGATCAGTATTTGCTATGTAAATATGGGTCCTTTAAACATAAATAGAATTGTTGTCCTTTAATCCCAAAAGATGGTTAAGAAACCTGCATAAAAAACCTACAGCATTAGAAGTATTTTTCTTTCTTTGTTGCTTCTGCTCTTTTACCTCAAAGCTACACTAACAAGTCTTAAATAAGACTAGAAATATATCCCTAAAGTTTCAGACCAAAATATGTTTTTTAGCAAAAAGTCAAAGGAAAGGTCAAATTATCTCATAAGAAGCTTTTTTTTTTATAGGAAATGAAAACTATGCACTTTTTTGAACATTAAACCCTCTTTTGTTGGAAAGACAATGCTAGCACATCATAATTAAGTTTAAGAATATGACAAAGTTTTAGATTAAAACAAATTTCATAGCAAAAAGTCAAAACTTTGTTTGACCAACTATGGATTTTCTACAAGAACGCAACATTTGATACCAAACCACAATTAGGCTAAGTTCCTATCTTGTAAATACTTTTAATTACCTTTTGCAACTGATATGTCAACAATTTCTCAAAAAGCTTTCTAGATTAAACAAGTATCCTTGCTTCAACAAGCAGTGGAAAAAGAATGAAAAGACAACACTAATTACGTGGTCAATGCAACATAACTGAATATTTTTTCATTAGCTAATTAGCACCAATTACATATTTTGTAGGTGACATGAATGGCATACCCTATTTGACATCAAAGGTATATAAGGGTTGATGCTCTATAATTCAGTTTAGTAGTACTAGTTCCCAAAATTTAGCTTATGTACAAACTGAAAGTTAGCTACTTAGGAGGAATATAGTATATATACATTATTGAGCATTGCAAAACAAAAGCTTTTACTACATGCTTTGACACCAATGATAAACACTATTTTTTTTAGTGTTTGCACTTAATTTCATAGCCATTTTAGCTTTAGGTCCGGACATATGGCTTCACAAGTTATAAACTCTCTAGCAGCATTCAATTTCACCAGATACGTTGCAATGCCCATTCAAAATCATCTCCTGCCACTACACTTAGAAGGGTAGAAAGTATGACCATAACATTGCCCATGTTACTTGGCTTCACTTAGGATGGAACAAAAGGCCTAAGCAAAGAAGATGTGGAAAAGTCCAACGAGGTAGGACAAATGAATGTTGCTTTTGCTGCATTGTCCTTAGAAGATATTGCAAACAACTTAGTTGCCTATTATAATGAAATGTCTTCTAACTTTATCATCGTATGTGAGCTATGGATTCTATTATTTGCTCTTATATTAGATGACCTTGATTTTCTTGGGGTATTCATAGTGGTACTTAACCTACCACAAGATCCACATGGATGATCACACAAAAACAATGAACATTTGTTTAGTTTGGCCAATCGCTATAGTTAAAGTCAGAAAAAGGATTAAAATAGGAAAATCAACTACAAATTTTAGCACATACACCAACAAAAATTTGATTTTGAGACCTACTTGAGCCAATGTTTGCAGTACTAAAATCCAAGCTTCAATATAATTTAAGCATAGGTGATAACAACCAATTCATGAAACCAACCACAAAAAAAAAACATTTAATACCATTTGCCTAACCAAATTATAACTTTAGATTCACTTAAGCCCTTCAATTCAAGTAACACCCAGACCAAATACAAATTGTATCCATAAAATCATGTTCCATTTCCAGTAGATTGTGGAAAGCGTGATGACTAATAAAACTTGCAACTTGATTAACACTACTGAATAGTTCCTGAGTTAGAAAACGTAATCCTTAATTTCATCCTCCATTAACTACAACAAACAACAAGCACTGCAAAATTTTCAAGCACAATAAATACTATAGACAATCATAGCTAGGATGTACAGAAGCGAAAACTAAAAGCAAAGGCACTGATAAAAGTGTGGCCATCATTTATTGAGAAACAACAGGGCAAGTTAGAGCAGAGGAAACTTACTGTGCCTTGGTGTTTATATGCCTTCCTATTCACCGTAGTGTCCAACATTACTATCTACGATTGCTGTTGGCAGTGATCGATGATGAATTTGAGGTCAGTATTGTTGATCGCTTTAGTTGCAGAGGGGGGAAGATGGATTTAGGGATTTCATTCAAGCTTTGATTGTAAATCAAGGGAGATTGGGATTAGGATTTCAATCAAGTTGTCTAGGGTAGTATGTTTGTAAATTATATTAAGTGTAGGGAGTTTTTTGTTTTGTATATTTAAATTTTAGAGTAAAAATTTAATGAAGTGCAAAATAGTAAATTATGTGTAAAATACTTACCAAATAAGGAAATGTTGCAGAGAACTTAGCATGGCCCAAAATGGAAAATGGTGTAAAGAACCTGGGACGAAGGGAGTACATGTTTTTCGATTCTCTATATGGGCATTTGATCATTTTTGCATTTATTTTACTAAAATCAAACTGAACAAACTCATTAACATATTATACAAACATAGGAGTCATATACCCAGATGCATTTACTCTCTACTGCAATCAATCACATCTATTTGCATCCATTTAGAATCCATGTAAAATAGAGAAAGAAAACATTCCTTAAAACTTACAAAAGATATGCCCATTGTTAAAGTACAAATTAATGATAATCAATTACATATAAATACCATGTGCTTCAACAAATATTACATTTCATTATAGTGTTTTTATCACTTTTTGTGTAAATTATGATTGAATCTCCCCTTAATTCTTGTAGTTAACATTTCTTGATATAACATGCACACCAAGATACATCCTAGGGAAACATTTTGGGTTGATACTACCAAATTCATACCACACAACAAAAAGTACAACACTTGGACTATAATACTACTAAAGCAATTTTGAATAGTCCAACTTAGATAATCCATGATTACGTTAATCACAAATACAAAATGGACTCAAGATAATTTCTAGATTAACAATACCATTTGAGAAATATTATGCTTTTCATTAACATAATTATGGATAAGGATTCCAGGGGTTAGATGTATGCATGTACAATGACATGCCAACTTTTACAATAAATTACATTATCAAAAAAATTATAAATAAAAATTTAAACATATTAAAAATTTCATCTTACCTTAGATCACCATCAAACTAGTTACAAATACTGCAAGAACACTTGAAATCTAAATAACAGATAAATACTACCAACCACTATTAAACTAGTTAATAGGACACAGAGAAGAACCAGGTGAATGGAGGAAGAGAATAAGGGAGGAAGAGAAAAGCCAAGCTGGTTTATCACTTAAAAATGGTGGCAAAGTTGTAGCAAACAAAAAAAAAACATTGCATAATTATAGAAAAACACTACTATGATATTGTCAAGCATAAATTGTGGCACAAAAAATCCTAGCAAAATGGTCACATTTTTTCCCAACAACAATTCCTACTTTTATTTTGTCAAATGATAATGTAGTGTTAGTAGTTAGGATGGTGTTAGAACAAAGATTGCTCTAGGACAATAGGTATCAAGATGAACTTAAGACATTGAATTTATTACCTAGATAATTGACTAGAAAACTAGAGAACCCATATGATCTTAGCACCAAGGATAGTAATTGAACTTGGGATGACCTCGAGACTAGTATATCACAAAAAGACATAGAGATGTAGTAAGTAGGATGACCTTGGGACACAAGTAGCCTAAAAAATTGAGATCATCTTGAGAGAACTTGTTTACATAGAATAACTTTGATGACCTAATATAACCAAATACCTAAAGCTTGGAAGAATATGTTATGACAACCTTTAGACCTTAACACTTAAGAAAGCTTCAAAGTTAACGAGTTAGTTTGACAACGCCCTGTGGGCTATGCGAACTTCTCCTACACTAATCATAATTGGCTAATTGATTACATGCATACTAGTTAAAACCTTCCATGCTTCTAGTTAAGTTACCTACTATGGAACCATGCATGAGTAATACAATGACTTAAACAAGTAATAAACCGTAAACCATAAAACATTTCCCAAGCATTTCATTAAAACTCAAGAATCAAAACTAATAAAGCATATAAAATAATTGAGGAACTAACAACACATAATCAACCATGAGTAAGCATCTACATAAAGGAAGAATAGGCTCACACCCAAGAATGGCCCTAGAGTTTACTACTCAACCATGTTCATTCTAGGCTACAAGTGTACAAAATTGTACACCAATGCTAAATTAATGAGATTTATAGCTAGCTCCCACCTTAGAGTTATACCCAAAGTGTGTGAGCTTCGTAACCTCGATTGTAATGTCCTAAAAATACTGAATATTTAAGTCTTGGATTATGGAGATAAAAAGGGCTCAGAAAATTTTTCAAAAAGGGAATTGAGCTCATTGAGCTTGGGAGACATTTTTAGGTGAAGAATTGGGTTTATGTGAGTGTTGGACACTGTTGAAATTAAGCTTGGCTTAGGCCAAGAATATTAGTGATAAAATGGTGGAATTTAAAGCTAAGGAACTCAATTGCGCAAAGGGATTTTTAGTTGTTGGGCTCAATTGCCAAAAATCAGAAATATGGAGGACTAAAGGGGGAATTAGGCCATTTTAATGGCCTAGGATGCTATGGCCGGCCATTCCCCTCCATTTTCCTATATTTTATGTCACCTCCCTCCAAATCCGATTATTTTAATCCACCTCCCACCCTTAGTCGTCACCTTGGATTCTTTCTTCACCTACTTTTGACTATTTCTACCAACTTACCCCAAAAGTCTTCCAATTAGTCTTCTTTACTTTTAATCTTTTCTCCCACTCATTTCAAACAATTATTCACCCCATTTGGACTTGGTATAACCGGCCATCCCATGCAATTTCCATTCTCTCACATTCAAACACTCAACACAACTCACAAACTCTATCAACTCTCTCTCCATTTTCGGCCATACTCTTTTCTCCAAGTTCCAACTCTTTCTTCTCCTTCTAAAATTTGGCCATGTCATATTATTGGTAGCCATGAAGTTCTACCAAGTTTTCTTGGTATTCTTAAGCTTGTAAAGCCATCCAAAGCAAGAAATCAAGTGAGATATTGAAGAAAGATCATGTAGAAATTTCAGCCATGCTACCATTTTGAAGAAATTCGGCCAAGTTCATGTTTGAACTTTCTGGAAGATAAACCAAGTATTCTTGGTGTTTATGAAGTGTTAGAAGCCTACAAAGCAAAGATCAAGTGAAGGTTTCCAAGCAAAGAAGAAAATTCGGCCAAGTATGTTCTTGGCATTGTGAAGCTCTAAATCAAGTGTTCTTGGTACTTTTGAGCTTTTATGGTCATCCTAAGCAAGAAAAACAAGTAAATGATGGATGAAAGGCAAGGGTATAAATTCGGCCAAGCCTTTATTTTGGCATTAATGAGCTTAAACCAAGTGTTCTTGGTACTAAACAAGCTCTTATGGATGTTCTAGGAAAGAACCAAAAAGATGGATGTAAAATGAAGAAGTTTTGTAAGCTAAAGGATTCGGCCATGTTATTGTTTTGTATGTTTGTAAGTTAGCCAAGTGTTCTCAGCAATTATGGGTTCCTAGAGATATATGGAACTAAGATGAAAAGGAAGAATAAAGCATAAATTCGGCCAAGGATTCATTTTGAATTCTTTAAGTTAAAACCAAGTGTTCTTGGTATATGTAAGTTTCTATGAACATATGAGCTTGAAAATTAAGAGAAAGGTTGAGCCATAAATTCGGCCATGTGATTATGGAGAAATTGCATGGGCTTGAACACTTGTTCATGGTGTTCTTGGGCCCCTAAGTTAATTTGGGCCTAAGTAGCTCCTAAGTTCATTTGGGCCTATGTGGCTCCTAAGTTCATTTGGGCCTAAGTACAAAGAATGGCTAAATTGTGCCTTACCTCCTTAAGTTGAGGTTATGTCCATTAAGGAAAAAGACAAGTTCTAACAAACAACAAAGCAAGGAAAGGCAAAGGAATTAAGCAACAAGAGGTTGCAAAATTTATGGTAAGGATTTCCTATACTCACTTTGTTCCATGATTTTGTTTGTGAGTATTCGGGCCCCTAGGTGATGGTCAAAGAACCATGTGATCCTAGGAGTGCTAAGAGGGCTAAGTTGTTTTATTGCATCGGCAATTCTGTGTGAGGATTTCTCATACTCACTTTGTGAGTATTCGGGTACATAGTGCTAAGTGGGCTAAGTATCGTTGCTTCGGCAACTCTGTTTACTCATGAGTTATGTTCAAGCATTACGGCTAGGAATTGAGTTTGGCCAACTCGATTCCCAAGCTAAGGAGCGCTCGGTACGGTATAAAATAAAGGGTCGACCGAAATTATGTGTAATGGAATGTGTTTATGCTTGCTCTGCCCATCCGGAATGGTGTTAAGTGGTGTGTGTGTTTGTGTGCTTCTTTGTTTTGGTTGTGCATGCTAACTCCTGATTATGATTATTATTGTTATATGTATATATCTTGTGTTTTCTTTGTCTTAGTGTTTTCTTTGCAGGAACATGGAATAATTGCCATTACGTTCTTGGCATAAGTTAGGCTTTGGAAGCTATATGTGGGCTTTGGAAGCCATAAGAAATACCTCACTGAGTTAGGCATTGGATGCCACCGGATTCCTTACTGAGTTTTATAACTCACCTGCCCTCATCTATTTTTGTAGGAAAAGGATTGCTTGAAAGATCAAGCTAAGAGTATTGGAATACTCTTTCTGTTGTGTTAAGGGTTGGGTATGTATAGATTGCTTGTGAATCAAGCTAATGGTGTGGACTTCCTTATGCAGGCTTATGAAGTCTAGAAGTTTGTGGGAACAGAGTCTATTAAGGTGGAATGTGTTCCATGATAATATGAATTTATTGCCATGTATCACGCTTTTGGATATCCTAGCTAAGTTTTAAGAATTTACATTTTCTTTCAGTATAACACCATTTTTATGACTTATTAGTTAATTTCAGCCAAACTTGGTTTAATTGGCTTGTAATTAGACTTTGGACTTTGGGTATTTTATTGCTTGGTGGACTTACCAAGGCCCATGCATGAATTATAGGAAGTATGTTTTTCATAAAACTTGAAGCATGTTGAAATTAGGCTTAAATGCATGTTTTGGGCTTAAATAAGAACTTAGACAAGTTGAAAATGTTATTTGGTAAATTGGGCCATATGTATGTTAAGTAGTAAAAGCCCACAAGCCCATGTTTATGTTGGAAGCATGTAATGTTTGACTAAGTGCTATGGAATGAAGTATGCATGTTTCTAAGGCATTTAAGAGTATGCAAGACATGAGCAAATAAACAAGTTTTCAAAATATGGATAGGGTGTTTTGGTTGCCATGCATGTACTTGGCTAAGTATGATAAAGATCATGAAATGAACACTAAAATTCCACATAGGTACTAGCTTGTTTCTGAGAGCACCCAAACTTCACCTTTATTAAATAAGAACTTAATGAGCTAGTACCGGTAAGTATCCTGGGGTTGTGCCCATATGTTTTGATAAGAATTATTAAATGCCCCTTCTATATGAAAATTTCTGCTACGTGTTTAAGTAATCGGGCCCGAATAGGCCAGGGGCAAGTTTGGGCATGACATCGATTTTGCCTTACTAGCCTCTATTGGCGAAACAAAACTATTGCTAGCACCATGATGGCCAAAGGCCTAGAGCCTTAAAGTTCCCTTAAGTGTTCCAACTTTGGCTGTTAAAGAGTTCAGTCATAGTACTTCAGAAATACAAGGCACATCAGTCATTGCGAAGTTCGAAAGCACTGAGGAGCCATCGGACTTGCTTGATAGAGGGACACGTTAGGTACCTCAACAATAGTAGGCCAAGGTACCCTTGAATACTGACAAGAACCGTTAGGGAAGTACTTTCCAGTGCATTCAAAGTGCTCATTTAGGCCTGTGTTAGGATAGCTAGCTGTAAAGGTTGTTGGGGGTAAATAAACCCCTAATCTTAGATCTCACCAGACACATGGATGGTAGATTTGGGGTATAGCTAGTAAACCTTAGCCCTAAAAAACAGGTATCAAAATAAAGGCATCTTTAGGCACACACACATACACAACTCTATTCAGCTTTTCTCATGCTCTCAAGTATATTATTTGCTTACTTGGGTGTTATAGTGTCTTTCCCTAAAAAACACTCTAGGGACTCATTTCCCTTATTTTCTAGTGCTTTTTAAGGCTACAGCTGATTGGAGTGCATACATCTAAAGGACTTGATGCAGAACTTAAGCAATTGAGAGCTCCAAAGACACCAAATGGCACCGTCTGTGGAAAACCAGGCACATATTGCCGGGGTGACTACTCGGGCATCCAAGAGAAAGTTTCACTAAGATCCCCCATCAGAAAAAACTACACCCTCACTGGAGGATCAAACTAATGGCCAAATGATCTTGCTTGAGGATGATCTCCTGGTGATGTTGATGATGGGGTTCCTATGTGAATTCTAGCATATAATAGGCATTGAAATAGCTCAACATCTTGGACAACATAAACTTTGAAAGCCTTCGACGAGAGAGCCTATGCTGGAAAAATTTGAAAGTTTGGCCAAAAGTGCCCCTCTAGCATTAGAAGGCAGCATGCGGGATGAGTCTCGTGTTGAAATTTTACCACTTTGTAGCCCAAGATGCGGCCATAAAGTGAAAGGTCCAGTCTTTTTGGAGTAGAAATATGCCCATTAGAGGTCCCCCTATACTCGTTAGCCTGATGGCAACCTGCCGAATCTTATTTTGAAAAAGTTATTGGAGAGGATGGACCGAATGGAGGAACAGATTATGTGAAAGCCAGTATGAACATGTTTGTCCGAAACCCTTTTCGGCACTGAGGCCCATTTGTGCCGGCCATCAGGAATGCTCTAATCCCGCTGGACTTTAGGTTACCTCAGTTGGATTCGTATGATAGGAGAGGTGATCCTCTTGCACATCTAACCAAATATTGAAAGAACATGGTATTGAGTGGAGCTGATGAAGTGGCCCTATTCAATACTTTGTCTCCTTGTTCCATTGCTTTTTTCATGAGTTGTCTGTGGCTTTTACTCATCAATTCACTGGAAGCCATCTTTCAGTGAAAAAAGCTTCCCAGCTATTTAATATAGTTCAAAGGAAGAATGAATATCTCTTAGACTATGTTAATAAGTTTGACCAGGAGGCTTTGAAAGTCATCGAATTGTCTCCCACAGTCCGAATCTTGGCATTAACCAAGGGACTCAAGAAAGGTTCCAACCTCGCTTCCAAGCTTTCGAAGCAGATGCTAACAATAGTTGGAGAGCTTTACCAGTTGGCTAAATAGTATATGATCACCAAAGAATTAATCACCGATGAAAGAAAGGTGGATACATGGAGAACAAAGCACTAGTCCTAGAACCAAACTCATGGAGAGGTTCGAGCTAGCAAGCAGTCTAAAAAAAGTAAAGGAAAATAAGAGCAACAAACCTACTTTGCCCTGAACACTTCCCGAGTTAACATATTGGTAGCATTGGAAAAGCAAGGAGGCATTTAATGGCTCAATATAATGTTCTCCAATAACAAAAAGAACATGAAGAAATACTGCTAGTATCATCAGGATCATGGCCATGACACTGAAGACTATCACCAACTGAAGAAGTATATTAAAGCCCTCATTAGAGAAGGCTAGTTTATGAGGTATGTTGAGTTTCCTTTGCCGAAGGCAGAGGCAAGGATGAGGAGCAAAGTATGATGAGGACGGGTATGATTTCAATCGATGAAGGAGCCATCAAATTCCCCAAAGACAACCAGCCGCTTTCACGGGAGTAATCTAAACCCTCACTATGAGGCTTCCTTCGTCGGAAAGGAAAAGAAAGGCGAAAAAGATAGCCACTCTCAACTTCAGAAAGGTGCAAAACTAGTTGATGAGATCTAACAGAACCACAGTCACCTTTGCCCATGATGATCCTTTCCTAATCACTGCCCAAATAGCAAATTAGGGTGTAAAAAGAGTCATTTTCCATGCCAGCATCTTGTTCACTCACATACTGCCAAAATTACGCATAACAGTTAAAAGCCTGAAGTCAATGGTGTCTCTAATGTACAAAGTAGGATTAGATTTGTTCTCAGTTTTGGGCATTATTGATCTACCATTTATGGTGAAAGGAAGGGCCATCAGAGGTAAGAAACTATACATCTCGGTGATGTCAAAATTCATCATCATTGACGTACCCTCATCCTACAATATTGTTATTAGGAGGCAAACTTAGGGGATGGTACATATGAGGTCAGATGTTAAGTACCTGACTGTCATATTTAAAGTTGGCAAAAGAGATGCAGTTATTTTCATTGACCAAATCGAGGTCCAAAAGATCTTCCTAAAGATGCGGCAAACTCCCTCAAGGAAAAGGATCCACACATCTGCAATAATGACACCTGAAGGGTCAGAAGTAGGCAATGAAGCTAGAACTAAAAAAGTAGATGTAGAAACAGAGGGCCAAGAGCTCATCAAAGGCCTAAGTGCCAAAATTGGGAAAAATATACCCATAAAGAAAAAGGCTAAACTTGTAGAATTCTTGAATTCAAGTAATGATTTTTTTGCTTATTAACTGAAGGATATGATTGGGATAAATCTGGACATAATTCAGCATAGTCTAGATGTTGATCCTCTAACAAAATCGATAAGGTGAAAGAAATGAAACATTGCCCTAAATAAGATAGCCTTCATCAAACAAGATGCACAATGGCTCCTCGAGGTAAAAGTGATAAGGGAAGTTGAGTATTTGGACTAGTTGAGCAATGTAGTCACTACTATGAAGGAAGGGAGTGATAAACTCTGAATATGCATTGACTTTACTAAAGTTAATGACACATGCCAGTAAGACTCGTACCAGCAACCTTCAATAGATTAGTTGGTAGATTCCACTTTGGGGTACAAAGTATGAAGCATCCTATATGTTTTTAGTAGGTATCATCAAATCTAGATAAACCCTGCCGATGAAGAAAAGAGTTCATTCATTACTGATGAAGGAACCTTCTGTTACGTGCGGATGCCTTTTGGCTTGAAAAATGTGGGGGCCATATATCAACGGCTAATGGATAAAGCATTCACAAAAAAAATCCAGAGGAACATGGAAGTGTACGTCGATGACATGACCGTCAAAAATTGAAACACTTTGGATCACATTGATGATATATGTGAAACGTTTCAGCAGCTAAAGAAGTTTGGAATACACTTGAATTTGGAGAAATGCGCTTTTTCCATAAGGGCAGGAAAATTCCTAGGCTTCATGGTCTTGGAGTGAGGCATAGTTGTAAACCCTAATAAAGTCAAAGCTTTAATTGAATCTCGAGCCCCGAGGACAGTCAAAGATTTCCAAAGGCTTATAGGAAAGATAATGGCTCTGAGTTATTTTATCTCACATTATGGTGACCGGTGTAGGCCATTGTTTAAGACCCTTAGAAAAAAAGCCAGGAACAACTTTAGTACCAATGATAACCCCTGGATCGAGCAATGCCAAGCGGCTTGGGAAGGACTTAAGAAGTATGTCACTAAATTACCCTTTCTTAGGCAGCCGAAAGAAGGTGAACCCCTTGTCCTCTACCTTACCGTCAATGAAAAGTATATGAGTTCAGTCTTGGTATCTAAGGATGAAATGGGAAGGTAATGGCTTGTCTATTATGTAAGCAAATCGCTACATGGAGCTGATGTGACAGCCCTCAGAGCTATATATCTAATTGGCCTGATAATTATAGGAAGCTCAGATGTTTATCAGATGTTTAGGTAATAGATTAAGTTAATAAATTGACACTTTATAATTTTTTTTTCAAGCCAAGTCTCAATAATAGAGAGTCAAGTAGCTTAAAAATATAAACATTGGTCATTTAGGCAAAATTAGCAAAAAAAGGTATTTTTATAATTTCACTAGATTAAAAAAATGTTACAAAAATTACCCTTAAGTGAAATGGATGGAAATCAGCCTATTCTAGCACTTATAAATGGTTTGGAAGTAAGTTGGCAAAAATAGGAGAAGTTTGGGCCAAATTGCTCAAAGCCTAATTAATTTCTAGATATTTCTCCTATTAAACAACAGTTGCTTTCTTCCTAGAATTATAACCAAGACCTTTGCCTCCTTTTGGCCTCCATAGCTACTCTAATCAACCTAAAGGGAAGCCATTTAATCACATAAAAAGAGAAACCAAAGGTGCTCAACATGTTTAAAGATACTCATGTGCTTATCCTTGGTTTAGTTTTGTTCTTGGGGCAAATTTTTCATCATTTTTGAGCTACTAGTACTGTTCATGCAATTTTGAAGGTTAGGATCATGGGAAAAAGAATTATTTCATGTCTTTCCTAGGTTTAAAACTTACTTTGAGATGCCAATGAGCAAAAACACAAGAGAGCTAAGGTGGAAACTAGGTGTAGTTGAAACCATGAGCATTAAGCAAGGTAAGGTTTGGTTCTTTTGCTCTTAGCCATATTTTCATGTTCCAGGGTCTTAGTATCACACTAAGGTGGTATTTAAGGGCCAGGAAGTGGGAGAATAGCTGCTGGCCTGTGAATTACCCATGGAAACCATATTGTGCATTTAAGGAGAATTAGGGATGGCAAAATTTGATTGGCCTGAAGACCTGACCTACCTGAACTCAAGACCGACTTGGCCTGATTTGATAAAAAAAGTCAATGACCCGAACCCGACTGCATCCAAGTCGACTTGAACTCGAACCCGATTGAAGTGAAACCCAAGAAAACTCGAGCCTGAACCCAACCTAACCCAAACCCAAAATCACCCAATTACTAAACCCGACAAGACCCGAATTTAGATTAAATCAACATAAAATATATGGTTGGCAAAGACTTTAGAAAGTTTATGATTTAATATATGTCAATGAGTTTCTTTTATTCTGTTGATCTATTTTGCATTGTGGAGCCAATGAGTGAGAGCTATGGTAAATAATTAGTGATACGGTGATAGAGATATAAGAATAATTAGGTTTTAGAAATTATAATACTCATTTTGTCCGATATTCTTTGAAATATTTAACATTTTTGAATAGTTTGAATTGAATTTATTGATATTACTCCATCTATCTCAAATTCTTTGCACTATTCATATTTTAACAATTAATCTATATTTTTTTTATTTTTAATATTTTTAATATATAAATAAAAATATTTTATACATGAATGATAAATCAAGACTTATAGTTTTTTAAATATATATTTTTTAATTTTTAATAAATAATAATATAAATAAATTCAAGTCAAATTAGTCAGAAAAAGTTAAATGGAGTAAAGAAAATGAGAACAAAGGGAGATTATTTTTGTAGAAAAAAATTAAGAAAGTATATATTTAGAAACTATAGGTCTTTATTTATTATTTAATATAATTATTTTTTCATTTTTATGTACTAAAATATTGAAAATAAAAAATCATAGATTAATTGTTAAATAGTGAATGTTATAAAGAACTTGACACAAAAGAGTATTTTATTAAATAAATTATATATTAATATATCTTCATAAATTTTATATTAATTTTTTAATATTTGGTTAAATTAAATTTTAATCAAAATTAAACAAAAAAAATTGAATCAATTCAGCCATTTCAGTTGATGCGTTAGTGAACTGAATAAACTCGACAATCAAGTTGAATCTGATCTAAGACCCGATAACCAGACTTGATTGGATCCGAACCCAAATTGGTTGATGTAATATGGCTTATAAACTAGTATAAAAGGTCTGAAAAATAAGAGAGTAAAGTTTGGGCTGTGTTTGTGCCATTAAAGGTGGAAAGAAGCATAAGCTAGGCAAAATTATGGTAGAAAAATATGGACTATTTGTGCTTGATTTAGGGGTTGTTTCAACGTAGTAAAAATTGATAAATTATACTTAAAATGATCAATATAGGTATTGGGCATAAGCTACTAAGATGTGTCTTATGTTTGGCATGAAACCGAGACAAAAGGCTAGGTACTTGAAGCTTGCAAACTAAGTTATCTAAGGTAAGGGTTATTTGATTTATATGCTTATGTGCTAAATAAGTTTGGCTAAGGTAATTGTATATCAAGTGGCTGAATTTTTGATGAATTTAATATGCATATGATTTGAGTATTAATGGCTATTTAAGAGCCTCTGTGATTGCGTTTGGTAGGAAGCCCAATTATGAAGTGCATAAGAAGTGTGTATGTGCATATTTGTTAGCTTGGATTTACAAGCAAAAAGGACCTTAACATGGTCTAGTTCATGGTGAGTATGATGGTTTGAGAACCTAAGACACCTATGGTCACCATGAAAGACCAAGGCTTGGGTGAACCTAGAAAAGGTAGGTGTCATTAACCACTCACAAAACCTTAAAATGCTAGCACTAACACATGCAACTAAATAAGTAAATAGTTTACTCTTGTGCATAAAAATAACTAAGAAGCTTTGAAAGCAGTATTTGCATGAACAAGTTGGACTTATCAATTGTAAGACTAATGGGTGAAGGAATTATGGGAATTAGCTACTCTCATAATTATTGGCCAATAATATGAATTCCTAGTACTATGATTTGAGCTCAAGTGCATGAAGCATATATTGCCATCTTTATAGATAATATGCATCATCCTATATCAATGTTTTTATTGTAGGTTACAACTTTTACTAGAAACCTTTGGTTTTCACATCCCTTACATGTTTTGTGTACAGATACTACTGTACTTAGGGCTACTAACCAATAAAAGAACTAGTTGCTAGTTTTTCTGTGCCAGGTGTGCATGAGTTGTTTTCCATAGTATATTGTTGTTTTGTTTCTTTCTTTTAGGTTCTTAATTATTTGGAATACTAACTTACCAGTCTTTGTGGTATAGAGGCAAGGAGAAGGGGGTACCTAGGCACTGTAGTGACCTATTTTGGAAGTGTAACTCAGGTGGGGTTGGATCCCAAGATTCTTAGCATCTAGCATATATACAATCCTTATGTGCTTGATGTGTATGTGTGTGTGTGTGTGTGTATAGAGAGAGAAAGAGAAAACTTATGCCTCTGGTAAATGTTATAGAAGTATAGGTTATGTTCTTTGCTAGCTTGTATGGGTTTATAGTGCATAACAATAAGTTTTATATAAGTGCATATTTTGAAATGTTGGCCAACTATACCATGTATATTTTCTTTTTTATTAAGGTCCTTAGCGTACAACCATTCTAAGGTGTGGTATAAAACAGTATTGCATTAATGATTAAATCAATTAATAGGCTCACTAAAGAGCAATTTACACAGGCCTAACACTAAAATAGTGTAAGGCTCATGGGGTCCCATATGATTTAGATGGATTAAGGTTAAATACCTATGATAGTTAAGGAATTATCCAGTATTGCAGAATGCCATACTTGACACAGCCCATCATGGCCTTGCCTAGGAAACCTGTGAGAAAACATCTCATGCTAATTGCAATTAGCTAAATAATTATGTTCACCCTTATTAAAACTTCATGCCACTAGTTATTTAAACTAGAAATGCAATAATGCATGCAAGAGTTACTTTGACTTGGCAAGCAGAAAACCATAAAAAATTTATGTAGCCTAGGCATTTTCCATGAAATTAAATGTTCAAAGAGTCAAAGCAATACAAAACCATCATGGTGTCATCATAATCCTACACATAATTAACTGTGTGTGGCCATCCAAACCAAAGAAGGCTATGACCTACACCCAAAGGCAACCCAGGAGTCCATAACTATAATCATACACATTGGAGGCCACCACCATGCATCATGTATACACAAGACTAATGCTACTAAGATCCAATTAACTAGCTTCCACCTTAGATGAAAAATCTTAGTGGCAAGCCTCAATAATCCTCCATGTGCTCACTAGCCTTTGTGGGAAAGAAAACTATAGTTAGTACAATAATAACTTAACTGTCAAGTAGAAAAAATAATCTAGAATCCCAAGGATTCATAAAGTAGTGCACCTGTAACAGAAACTACCATAACATTCCTTCATGATTGTTGAGTCCATCATCCTTAGCATCTGCTCAACATAAAACTAAAGGAATAAAAATCTTAAGATTCTAGTAAAGGATCTTTAACTTGTAAGGAACACACACACACACACACACACACACACACACACACACACACACACACACACATGTAATCTACTGCGAGCTCAGACAATGTAAGGCTAATCCTATGCACACACATTTCAGTCCCTTAGGACTTGTCCTCTACCTAGTCCTTAAACTACAAAGCAAAGCCTCGTCTACTAGCAAGAATTACTTACTAGCCTAACTAGTGAAGTTCATCACTAGTTCTAACCTCTCTTGTGTTGTAAAGGTGAATGTGGTGGATGCGCCTCGCTTGAGTTCTAAAGAACTCACCAGGTGTACTATGCGTCCAAATAGTGCCTCAAGTCCTTAAACTTTCCTAGGTCACTTGTGTACAAAGCTTTCATCTTAAACCTATACCAAGAGTGCATTAGGTTCTCACTTATACCTTAAGTAATCTTCCCTAGGCTAAGAGTGCACAAAACCTTCACTAAAGGCAAATATCTATCCACCAATACTTGGTTCACACTAGTGGAGTAGCAATGACCATGGTTAGACTCATTTACTAGGTTATTTGGTACCCGCCAGGGTGCACTAAGGTTCTCATGTTGAAACCTCAAAACCAATGGCGCAGTTAGGCACCTGGTGGTACTAAACCTTGCAGTTGACTAATTGTGCTCAATTGTGGCCAATCATGTCTTCAGTTTGAGAAACATTTAGAAAAACTTAGGCAAATACAAGCATGGGAAAGGCATGGAAATGGTAGTTCTCCCTCTGAGCTGTATGTGGAATCTTGAATCACCTCAATCAGACACCCGAGCGAAAAGTTATGATGAAAATACTACTGGGTGTCAAAGTTGGTGGGGACGCATCACCACAGTATAGAACACTTTTGTTTTGTCAGAAAGGATTTGGTGACATGTCCCCAGCTTTTTCGTGCCTAGAAATTCAAGGTTTTATGTCATAGCCGTTTAGGAGCATCCAATGGCCTAAGGGACACCTTCATGTCCCTCAAACATGCATGTACACATGCATTAGGCTACAATGCACCATTCCTACCAAGCTTGCAATGCTTGTAAACATCAATCCAAGCAAGGCAACATCACTAGTCCACCATGATCAACATAACCCACCAATGAATGCCATTTATCAAACTAGTTGAATTTAACAATCAAACAAGTTATGAATGACACCAAATATGCATGAATCATATATCCCTTACCTCTATTTTGAGCTACAAGTAATGATCAAGCATTCCTTCACCATGAACAAAGCTCCACTAAGATTTTACCTAGGTTCCAAGCAATTCTAACCAAATGGCATCAAATTAACATAACCCAACAAAAACCCAAGAAACCAAAGGTCAAACCAATAGGAAAACAACAAGAAATCATGATACCTATCATGTAAAGTAGGGCCCTAGTTCAAAAACATGATTTCTAGCTTCAAGTGTGCCAAACTCACTTGAAATGAGCTACCTATTGCTTATACAACCATGGAACCTTCAATTTTCCCAAGAACTCTTGAATTTGTGCAAGAATTGAAAGAAAAATCAAGGGTGTGAATAGTGGTAGCCAAGGTTCCCCTTTAACAAGTTTATAAAGCCTTTAATCCATAAACCCTCAAACTTTTGTTAGTTTGTCAAAAAGAATCTCTTCCCAAAACAGTAACTTTGGTGAAAACTTAGTCAAACTTTCAACACTTAGTCAAAATTTAGGTGCTAAGCATGGATTAAGTTTAAAACACATTTTTTATTCTTGGGATTCGGCTTGACACCTTGGGATTAAAAATTACCATTTTGCCCCAAACCTCATTTGATGCCAAAAACTCCTCGAAACCTAGTAAACCTTAACTAACTTGCTTGACCTTGGTAAATGAACTTGAAATGAGGTTTTAAACTAGGGATTTATTAATTTATAAACCTTAAATGAGCTTCTTACTAGGAGGGCTATTATAATATATGCCCTGGTGTTGGCGAGATGATGTCTTATCCTAAGTTTCTAGGCCATTCGATCATGGTCTGAAGTGACCTTCCCCTCTGGGACATGATGAAGAGAGTATATCATTCAGGAAGGCTTTCTAAGTGGTGCATAGAACTCGGCAAGTATGACATAAGTTATGAGCCAAGGAAAGTGATAAAAGCACAGGCCTTGGTAGATTTTATTGCCAAACCAGCACCAAACTTTGAAAAAAAGGCCTCCATTGATGAGGCAAATAAACCAAAATGGTCTCTATTTGTTGATGGAGCATCAGGAATGGAGCACTAAGGGGCAGGCATTGTTTTAAGAGGACCAGAGGGGATGGAAATGTTCAAGGCCATCAATTTTGGTTTTCAAGTCATGAATCATGCGGCCAAATACAAAGCCCCCATTGCCGGACAATGGCTGGCCAGAAACATAGGCATTGAGTCTCTTTGGACCTAGTATGACTTGTAATTATTAGTTCGGCAATTGAAGGGGGAGTACAAAGTCAGGGAGTCGAGGCTTCAAAAATATTTCAACCTCACAAACAAAATGATGGAAAAGCTTGATAAATTGTTTGTCAAAAAGGTTCCATGGTGAGAAAATGCATAAGAGGATGGTTTAGCTATGTCAGATGAGTATGTTGCAGAGAAAAAAACACCAAGCATAGACACAATCGATGTAATGAGCATTGAAGAATGATGGAGAGCACCACGCTGATAATTTCTAGCTGAAGGAAAAATGCCTGATGACCCACTAGAAGCTTCAAAGGTAAAAAGGCGGGTTGGTAGATATTTTCTTATTAGCAAAGAAATTTATTGGCAAGGTTACTCTTGTCCTTTATAGAAATGTGTTGAAGAAGGAGAAACAGAACCAATCCTGAAAGAAGTACACAAGGGAAGGTGTGGTTCCCACGTTGGTATAGATGCATTGGTAGGAGCAGTACTTTAGCAAGGCTATTTCTGGCTAACCCTAAGGTAAGATGCGCAAAAGCTCGTCAGAAACTATTGATGAATTATTCTTGTCCCTTTGTTGTCTGGGGTATAGACCTTATAGGCCAACTCCTCACGGCACTAAGAGAGGCAAAGTACTACATAGTGACAGTAGATTACTTCACAAAATGGATGGAAGTAGAGCCATAAGCAACCATATCGATAAAAGAAATCCAAAATTTCATGTGAAAAAAATCATCCGCAAGTTTGACTGCCTGAAGGTTCTATTAGTTGACTACGAAACACAATTTTCCAATAGAGGATTCCAAAAGTTTGCTAGTGACATGACATTAGCATACACTTTGCCCCAGTAGCGCATCCTTAAACGCATGGGCAAGTGGAGGTGTCCAACCAAACTCTAAAAGATAGTCTGAAGAAACGATTGGGAGAAGCCATAAGGAAATGGCATGGGGAATTTCCTAGCATCCTAGGAAGTTATCAGATGACCTCGAGAAATGTAGCCAAAGAGACTCTGCTCTCTCTCTCATATGGAAGTGAACCCCTGATTCTAGTTAAAATAGTGCACCCATCTTTGAGAGTACAAATCTTCAATTAGGGGTTTAAAGAAGCAGGCTGAAGGGTGAAGCTAGATCTACTAGGATAGGATAGGGAATTGGCCAAACTTCATAGAAGGGCTTTCTAGAAAAGAATGGCCATTTTCACAAACCAAAAAGTCAAGCCAAAAGGAATCAAGCTTGAAGACATGGTGCTACGTAGCTCTAGAGTCGAACCCCAAAGGCCTATGCACAGAGTGCTAAGGGCAAACTAGGAAAGCCTTTAGCTAGTTACAGCCGAAGTCAGGCCCAAAGCCTTCAACTTGGAAGATGCCTTCTGAGAACAGCTAAAAAGTACATGGCACATGGATTGTCTAAAAAAGTACTCTGCTTAACTTAGCCAAGGTATTTATTTGAAAAGATATGAGTTAGTACAAAAAATGGGCCGTTTGTGATAGAATGCACTAGACCAAAAGGGCTATGGAAAAGAAAGAAGTTTTATGGGAAGAGCACACCCGAACTCATAAGTCAAGTCTTTGTACATAAAAAATTTATAAGGATAGTGAATGTTCATCGTATAGCCAAAATAGGTAAATCAAGAGCAAATTCCTGAAGAAACCTTAGTCCGATAGCCAAAGGATAAAACTCAAGCAAGCACAAAAATGCATGAATACACCAACTTCTCCAAAAAAAAAAAAAAAGAGGAAAAGAAAAGGGAGGGCTTAGAAAATTTTCTCAGTCCAAAAGGAGCGCAAAGTAGTCAAAGGACATGCACCAGATAAATACAATTCATTGCTAAATAAGCAAATGTACCATAAAGGTCTTTTAGTAAAAATGCCAAAGAAGTAACAGTATGAACACAATAAGCCTAAAAAGGTTAAGGATCGCCGCTTGAGATATAAAAGGATGAAAAAATAGTTGAACAAGCATCTTACTATATTAGCTAATTGGCCAATGGCTAAAAGAAGTACAAAAGAAGAAAAAAAAGAAAGAAGAAGAAGAAAACAAATAGGAGAAAAGAAGAATAAAAGCACTAGAGTAAAGGATCAATGAATTGAACGGTCTACACCCATGTTATCACCTTCTATCTCTTTTTCGTCCTCCCCTTTGGTCTCTTCATCATTTGATAGGCCATCAAATTTGTTAAGGTATTCATATTTAGACCATACGAAAGCATCGCTGTTGCACCTTTGGAAGACATTTAGGTAGGAAAGGTCAAGATAGGGGTGCCTTTCCAGGACTTGGTGGCCAGTAAGGCAAAAGCCATCTCAAAGTTTAGAGATGGTGATGTTGGTGATCTTTTGAAGCTCATCCCCTCATCCCCTTCTTTTCTAGCTCTAGCTCCTTGATCTTCTTCTTAGCCTCTTGGAGCTCATTCTGAAGATCCTTTTTGTCCTTCGAGTATCCCCTCCACTTACAATCAAGGTCATCATGATTAGCCATGACAATCTTGTGATCTATGAACATGAGGGTAAGCTGGGGACCAAGGTCCTCCACATGAGAGTTAGCCTCTTGGGCAATTGCCCTCATTTCCTCACCAACATGTCATTTCAATTCATCGAGCTCGATGGTGGGCTTGTGCTTCAAGTCACCAAACATGAAGGCCATATCGGCAAAGGCTCATTTAGAGTTTGCCAACCACTTTTCGGTCCGATTTTGAATATCTATTTGCTTCCTAATAAAGTCCTAGAAATAACTGGATATGTTGAAGAACTATGGAGAAAAATGGCTAACTATCAACGAGGGCAAGAGATAGGCAAGCTCTCTATAAAGAGAATTAATGCTAAAAAAATCTCACCTTGGAGGAGTAGTCTGTCAAGGCTACAGGGATATGTTCTTCATTTAGAAATTGCTCAGTGAGCTCTTGGAATGTTGAATTAGTGGTCATGCCCTAATAGAGATGTAGGATCATCCTACCTAAAATGTCTTGGTTGAATAGATGGATGTCTTTGGTAACGTCCTAGATATGTGACTTCCGCACCACTCCCTTCGACAAGCGATCATTTTTTGTTGTGCGATGAGCCTCGTGGTCTTCCATGCACCCTGGAGCCAAGGTATCTCCTGGTTGGTCACGCTGAAGTTCATTAACTATGTTAGTGCCCAGCCAATCCTCAATTAAATTATAGGTTGAAAAATAAACAATAAAGATAAAAGTTGGGGTGACTGAACCTTACAGGGGAACTTTGGTATGACGGGATGCATCCTTGCTGTCCGGAATCTTGATAGCATAGGCCCTAGTAAATCCATAGTAGTACGTGGGCTCGATAGGGGAGTAGAGAATTCCTTCTCACAGTCCTTCAGCTCGGCTACCTAGGAGTCCTTCGGAAAAGGGGTCCCGGCATTCCAAGGGAGCCCTACGAACAAGAACACCTTAGTAGCAGTTGTGTTCATTGATGAAGATTCTATATGGGCCTTTTTTGGTGGAGGACAGTAGGAGGCCTTCTTCCTAGGTTTCATTTTAGCAACTTTCTTGCTAACCTCCTTTTGAGCCTTACCAAGGAAGGCCTTCTGATAAAACTGGCCACTAAATTTTTCACCCATCTCTGTAAAAAAAAAGGCACAGGTGTGACCCATCTAAAGAAGAAAGAACAAAACTAGAAAAATACTTACAAAAGAAAATAGCAGAATAAGAAAGATTTCCCTAAAGTAGTTGAACCAAAACTGGGGCCTTAAGAGGAATGTCCGAACCCAGTGGCACCAGGGGGGCGTCTTTGCCAGTTGTGGGAGGATGCGCTATGAACTTTGGGTTCGTCGAAGGAGGTGGGTAGACGTGAAGAAAATGCAGGACCTCCATCATTGTCAAGTACCACTTAATGGGCAAAAAGAAAAGATCAACCTCTTCATCCAATTCCGTTCAATCTGCCACTACCCGTATCCTGGCATCACAGTCAAGAAAGCACTTCTTCAATTTTTTGTCAAGCACTGTGGGATCATCCATGTCAAACTATAGACATTTGGCTGACTACCTACTCGGTAGCCCCGAAGACGTTAGCACAGACATAAAAAATGACTTATTCTACTAGTTGCTCCAACCATCCCAGTTGTTAAACACGAAAGTATACATCTTGCTCCCAGAATCTCACTGGAACATGTAGCAGAAATACCCCTTAGGCACGATGAGTAAGTTGTAATACTATAAGAAAAATGAGGAAATGCTACCCTAGCCCAAACATGTTGCTCTTGCATAGGTAGGTGTTAAAGTGGTCCTACAAGTTTGGCGAGAGCTAGTTGACTATGATCCCTTGGAACTCATAGATATCCTTCACCACAGGATGAGGAGGATATCAAAGGCTAGCCTTCAACTGTGTTTTGAACATGGTGATTTCACCTTCTCGGGGCTAGTAACTCATCCCTCCCTTGCTTGACACCTTGAATAAAGACCTCAGCTGGCGGGAGATATTATGTTTGTTGCTTTCCCACTTTCTCTAATGTGGCGCAACTTGGGTGAGCATTGAGAGACTCCCAACTACACCTAGATTTGACTGCTACTTAGGCCATTATACTACTTGTCAGGACCCAATTAACCCCCACCCTAAACCTTTCAAAATGTTTGGAATCAACTAGTTGTTCTTATTTTCTTAATTGATTTTCATATAGTGAATTAGGCTCTGACTCCCAGGATGCTTAATCCTAACTTTTGTTTACTTAGGTGGGAATCTCAAGCTTTTGAAGATCTAATGGGTTTTACTTAATCCACCCAATTGATTGAATTTCAACCAATTGAATTAACTTAAAGGATCTTGTGAATGCATGTGGGGTTTAAGAAGGTTAGGTGCCTTATGTGTATGTTCTGTGTCCTCCAAGACATACACACATTCAAGCATACATGCATATATATTAGGTTACAAACCATGCATGCATTCCCCCTATCATGCCATACTTAGTGCCTTAAGGCTTCATCAAGCCCATTAAGTACAAATAAGGCGTAGGCCATATTCTGCTCTAAGTCCCCTTGCCCTTAGTTATATACAGATAATTACAAGCCAAAATTTGACAAACAGGGACTGCATGGCCCAAAGTTATGTACAGGAAAAGTTTAGTCCACTAAGGGTCATGCAAGATACATAGCCAGGATTGAACTATCACTAAGCCCACAGTCACTTTTACCTTCACTTTGACTTGATATTTAGGCCATAACTACCTTATTACTCTTCTAGTTCTAACCCATACCAAGATGTATCCAAACATAGCAAGTCCCATTGCAAGCATTACGACCTACAGATGGAATAGCATAACACAACCATTAGTTCATTCTTGTGAACTTTTCCACGCTTCCTTTTTCATAAGCCATAATTTTAGAATATACCTCTTTATACATAGACCTCTCCTATAGGTTCCTTAGCCCTTCACTCTTGTACTTCCTTACCTGAAATAGGTAAAAGAGGGCATGAGTACATAGATACTTAGTAAAGACCCAATTCAGAACCTAGTGGCTTTACAATGTTCATAATATTGCTATACATATAAACCTGTAATTTTGCTTAACAACCTGCATCCAAAAACAAGGACTCCAAAAAAATGTATACAAGATAATACATGATACTTATATATACAAATAAAGGGTTAGCACTTGCATACAAACAGAGAAGCACACAAACACACACACCACATACAAACGATTTCCATAATTTAGCAAGCATGATTTTCTTTCAGTTTCTTCATGTGAGCACTTTGATTAGATTTTATTAACATAGAGCTCTAGATGATTGATCAAGCTCAACTAAACTTGAACAAAAACCCTATGCTTTCCGAAAGCAAACTAGCTAGCTTACCATAGTACTTAATGCACACATAGCCCATTACATAGCCTCTAGGTTCCTTTGCCCTTAGGCATCCCCTAAGGAAAATTTTCTCCTTCAAAATATAGGAGAAGAATCTTTATATGGGTCCTTACCTATGGTTGGAATGGAATCAAGGAAGCTTGATCATACACCATGTAACATAGGCACCACCATGAGCTAGCTTTACATCACCATTTCTTGGTTTTGCCTTGTTCTTGTTCTCATTTGTCCTCTTTCTTTTTGGTGGTTTTAAGATGCTTAGTTAAAGGTTTGGATAGGTTGTAAAGGATGAGAAGGTAGTAAGAAAACAAGAAGGCATCAACCTAGAAAGGGCACCAATGTCGCCTTACCATCCGCCACCATGTTGGTTTCGGTTTTAGCTATTTTGGCTTTCTTTTTGTTTTATATGTATTTAAATGCTTAAGTAGGCCTTTGGAAAAAATTTTTGAGGACATAAAGGTGCTAAGAACCAGCTAGAAAGTGGCATTGAAGTTTCTTTGAAGACTAGAAGTCACAACGGTGGCCAAATGGACTTGGCGGCCAAGGACATTGAATAGTCCTTGGTCCAACTCCCATTTAATCACCCAAATAAATTTGGATATCCTTTTTTCCTCCTTATTTTCCCTGGTGGCACAAATTTAGCACCCACTTCAAGTATTGATTTGGCCAATTAGGCCCTCAAACTTTAAATTGAACATGGGTACACTTAGAGTGCATTTGTGAGCTCCTTAATGTACTTTAAGGAGTTTTCATAGATTACATGTGTTTTTCACCTTCTCTTAGTCTACATTGTAGCTCTTATTTTCATTTTAATGATAAGCATTAACCTCATGTAATTATTTTGAAGACATTAGGCTTTAGAGCTTTTACATGCTCATAGTTGCACACAAAGGTGCACCTATGGGTCCTCTAGTGCACCCTAAAGTGCTATTGTTATTTATCATGTTTTTTTCACATTTTTTGGGTTTATGTGGTTTCCCTCACTTGTATCTTAACCTTAGACATTGAGTCCACACAACCCTCTTAGTGTTTTAGGCTTTAGAGCCCTCAAGTTCATATGAGTGCACAAAAAGGTGTGCCTAAGAGTCCCTTTGTGGCCCTCATTGGTTTTTCATTCAATGCTCTCGAGTTCTTTGAAATATTTTCTCAAACCATAAGTCTTCCTCTTAAGGCCCATCATGGCCACATTTTTTCCAAATTTGGCTTAGGAACAAAGCAGTTTTCCTCATGTTCCACCAATGTGCCCGAGGTCTTCGTGGCAAATTGTAAGTGCTTAGTCTTATGTGTTTCTTTTCTCTTTATGTTTCATTACTTGCTTTATCTTTTCACATTTTTGTATAAGATTCACTACCCATGGCCTGTGTAAGTTATAGGTGTGGCACTACCTTATCAGAAGGTGACCAAAAAAGAGAAAGAAAAGGGGGGATGAAGTGCAAGACAAGAGAATGGGGGATGAAGAGTAAGACCCACCTGAGAATGGAAATATGACAAGAAAAGTTCATCAAAAGGTCACCAGAAACCTGGACAAGTTTGAGAGCAAAAAAAAGCAAATATGTGTGAAAAGTTGATAAGTGAGTCTTCCACTGGATGGAGGGGGTGTATATTGTTACCCACTCTGGGGTAATCCAATTATAGTGCCAAAACTGTGCATTTAAACTCCCAGGATTGGTGTGTCCTGTAGGTCATCAGAACAACACCCTTACTGTACATAGTCAAGTGACCCTCTTGAGCACTATGTAAATACATGCATATTGATGTAACCATAACACACATATCCACATTTACGCACACTACAGCAACTAACAAGAAAAACACTAGCACAAGTCTTAGTTTGGGCTTCCACATGTTAAGCATTCTTACTAGGTTCAAAAATTCCAGCCACTACACGCAAACTTCATCCAATAAACTGTATCATTCTAGCCATGTAACCCCCTGTTTTCCTTGCTCCATTATCAAGTAGAGACTTATTTCAAATCGAGGAATTTTGTTTTACATCAATAGCCCACCTATGGACCAAGTTATGGATTTTTGAAGTTGGTTACAAAATTCTGACCAAATGAACAGTAACCTAGCCAATTTTGCAATATCATAACATTGGCCACAGGGCTCTAAATGCAGAAATTCAAAGCCCCAATTAAACCTCTAGATGTCCTCTAGGCGTAGCCAAAATTTCATACCAATATTAATTATATACAGGGAGATATTCAACCTTAGGTATAGGGTCAAAACTTGGGCAACTTTTGGACCATTTTGCCCATACAATTTTTCCAAGCCATTCAAACACTTCATTCACAAAGATAAAGCCATCCAAGGCTATCCCATACAAGTCCAATACACATATGAAATACATTATCTTGCATCTGGCAACTTTATGTGGCCAAAACAGAATTTACAAGTAAGCAGTGTATCATTCACACTTAGGCAGCCTTGCACCACATCACATACATAGCCAAAACATTACTCAAATGTTCACATGCCTCTCTCTTTTGACATACACTACATGTACATGCATACATGCACCACAAAATAGTCTTAAATCAGCTAAATACGCACCCTAAGTTACAGGAGTGCCTAAAATGCAATGGACTCCAAAAACAGGATGGTGGACAGCTGCTGCACAACACAGTAAGTACCATCACCAAAAATACCAAATGTGCTTATAAAATCACCAAACTTTCCATATCACAAGCATACATATGGAAGTTTAAGTACCTGAAAATTCAGATTAAAAATCAAACCACAAAGGTTAGTTTGAAGGTGATCTTTCTGCTGGACCTGAAATGACAGAATTAAGGGGAGTAAGTTTTATTGAGAAACTTAGTAAGGGTAGCTCTTGGATTCAATAGGCAATGTAACCATCATTAAAACCTGAATCCAAAGACACTAAAACACAAAAAACACAATGCATATATACAAGATATAGCAACCAATTGCAGCAGCCATTCACAACCAACAAACACATGAAATGCAGCAACAACAATAACCATAGATTAGTCCGTAAAACATGCAATAAACTTAAATAAATCACTATGGCATCCCTCCTCAAGTTAATGCTTGGCCTTAGGAGGATTTTAACAGTAGTTAGTACTAATTTTTGGGCTCTAGAAACCTAGAAATTCGTTGCCATCGCTGTGCACTTCACACTAGGTCACAAAACCTTCAATAAGTGCACTCCCCTCACTAAGCTTGGTTCATCAAGCTCGTGGCTCTCTTCCAAGCTTAGCCCCAGCTCCATGGTTGCTTGAAAATACAAAAAACAACCCATGAGAGTAAGAGAACCCTTACCTTGATGCATATGCTAAAATTGAAGCTTGATCCTAGGTGCGCTCAAGCAATACCACCAAGTAGCTTCCAATTGTGCTTCCTTGACTTCAATTGCAAGTAGTTTTGAGTTTGAAGGTATGGTGGCTATGGAGGAAGTGTGGAGGAGCTGGCATTTCTTTTTTTTGGTGGAGGCCGAAATTTAGAGAAGCAAAGGTGGTCTTGACTACTTAAATAGTCAAAAGTACACTAAACACACTTAAGTAGTCTTAACCTTGTCTTATGTCATTTTCCTTGCTACAAGACTATGGTTTCTTAGTCTTAATCTCTTGGCCCACATTTGACCATCCTTATCTTCCTTTAGCAGCCCTCCCAATGTGGGATAACCCAACAAAACTTTCGTTTGACTTAAGTCATAGACATATGCATCTTAAGGCTTACATTATAACACTTAGGTCCTTTATGCCTTTTTGTGTTTTCTTTGTCCTTATTTGTCTTCCATAAGCAATTTGGTCCTCCAATAGCACTTTCATACCATTCATATCCTTCTTATAACTCTCCAAATCTCTTTTGTGAAAGTTTTGCAATTGAGTACCGGAATTTCCAAAACCTTACAAAAAAGTCTATAGGTTGCTTGAAAAACAAGCAATCCTTAAGGCTTTTCATGGGGGCCAAGTTATCAACTTGGAACACTTTTAAGGAGATGTTGATCATGCCTTTTACCCCTCATACTTCAATCACTATGGTGAGAATTACACAATATAATGGTTTTTTAGCCATTATGACACACTTGTAATTCTCCCATTTTTGTGAGGTAGTAACATATATAGTCCCAAAGAACTGAGAGGGATGCATCACATTGAATGAAAAATGTGAAGAGTAAAAAATGACCGTTTGCTCATGGCAGGCACACGTTAAAGATAGAGCCAATCCCTAAATGCCACATATGCCTTGAAACTTAGATCGTGGTAATGATTCATGCTGTGAAGGGATGTAAAGCTGTCAACCCATGAACCAACATCATTGGCACCAACTGAAGAGATGCAAATGATGCCTCTAAGCAAAATGATGTAGTGTAACTCTGGCAAGAGTAATGGTCAAGTCAAGGAAACCTAAACAATGCATTAGGAAGAAAGGGAAGTATTAAAACCAAAAATATCAAAGGAGCATGTAGCCGATGGATCTGTAAATCCATAGGCTACAAGGGGGAAGGCATGTGATAAAGAAAGGCCTGAAGCCTCAGCTTTCCCTTGGGTGTTGGAACCTCAGCTATCAGAGAGTTCGGTCATAGTACTTAAGAAATACAAAGGCACAATGGGCATTGCAAGGTTAGGAAGTACCGAGGTGCCATCGGACTTGCCCAACCGAGGGACACATTAGGTACCTCTTAATACTAACAAAAACCATTTGGGAAGTACTTCCCAATGCGTGCAAAGTGCTCAGTTTGGCCTGTGATAGGATAGTTGGCTACAAAGGTTGGTGGGGGCAAATAGACCCCTAATCTCATATCTCTCTAGACATATGAATGGTAGATCTGGGGTACAGCTAGTAAGCCTTAACCCTCCAAAAGAGGTATAAAAAGAAGGCATCTCTAGGCGCACACACATACACAACTCTATTAAGCTTTTCTCATACTCCCAACTATATTACTTGCTTCTTTGGGCATCGAAGAGTCCCTCCCCGAAAAACACTCCAAGGACTCATTTCCACCATTTTCTAGTGTCTTCAAGGGCTATACCTAATCAAAGAATGTACATTTGAAGGACTTGATGCAAAACGTAGGCAATAAAAAACCCCAAGGACAACATAGCATAACTAAACCAACAAGTAAACCGTAATTCTAGAATCACAAAGATTCATATAAACATAGTACTTGCTCATAAGCCTAGCTCAATAACCCTCAACATTCTTTAGCTCTACAGAATCAATAGCTGCACAACAATCACATTTATATGATATGTAGTCTACTACGAGCTCATACGGGCTTTAGTTTTTGTCCCTTAGAACTTGTCTTCTACCTAGTCCTTATACAAGTGACACCCCATGCCTAGTGAGTTTTGGCCTCTAACTCAATCCGAGCAACTTTTTGTTTGCCATTCAACATTATTGTGATTGTTGTATAGGTGAACATGGTGAATGTACCTTGCTTGAGTTCTAAGGAACTCATTAAGTGTACCAAGCCTCCACATGGTGTCTTAACTTATTAAGCTTGCCTAAGTCACTTATGTACTAAGCCTCTACCTCATAACCATTACATAGAGGCTCTTGGTTCTCACTTGTGCCTTAGGTAAGCTTTGCTTAGGCTATAAGTGTATTAAATCTTCATTCATGGTGCTTTCCTATGAAGCATCAATTAGTTCACCCTAGTGGAGTAGCAAATGTCATGGGTGGATCAAAATTAACTAGGTTCCATGGAGTACACCTAGCTTCATTAAGGTTCGTACATTAGGACCCCAAACTTGAAGGGTTGGCTTGGCTCTCAATGGTACTAAAGCTGAGATTTAAACTAACGGTATCCTAATGTGGCCTATTTAACCTACCTACCCCTCTAAACACAATAGTGTCTAAAAAAAAGAGGAAGATCCTAACTCCTATGAGGATCTAGGAAGCCACGGAGTACCACTAGACACCCCACAGCCTTAGGTACACAAGGCACCCTCTCAGCCCTCCTTGAAACCCCTCATTCACAAGCTTATGTGTTCCACAGATTTTCCTCTAGAGCTGTAACGCTGCCCCTAGCACCATAATGCAACATGCAAATCCTTTTGAGTGCACACATGTGGGCTGGGCACCGAAGTGCCGTGCTGCCAAGCCCTCATCTCTGCACTTACAAATGGTGCTCTAAGCACCTTTGGAGCCATTCACTCAATTTCAAACCTCCAAAGATGCCTCCAAACTCTTGCAACCTATACACCACATACACTAGGCCACAATTCGGCCTTTACACCAACCCCATGGTGTCCATGAACTCCACATAAACCATTAGAGCAACACCAATCCACCATGACCTTTACATCCACCAACTAAAACCATTCATCAAAACACATCAATTGTACCACAAGTAAGCTATGAATGGCATCAAATAAGTAAAATCCATAAATCTCTTACCTTAATTAACCTTGAATTAGCACAATCAAGCAACCAAAAGCCACACACTTCAAGCACAAAGGTTTTACTTTTTTTTTTGTGAATCCAAAGTAAAGCAAGGCTTGTGGCACTAAATTAACTTGATTCAAATAAAACCTAAACTCCAAAAAATAAATAATCAAGTAACATCAAGCTAGAAAAATACCTACAAGTGCTCCAATTGTGCAAAACAATGACCAAGAGAGCTCCTCCTCTCTTGGGTACCAAGAAAACCTCCTAATTTCACCTAGAAAAATGATTTTGAAGAGATTTGACCAACCAATGAAGAGTGTGATAGAGAGCTACAAGAAAGATGGCTAAGAGAAGGGTGAATAGTGGTAAAACCACTTGCCCAACTAGTTCAAACCAACCAATGGTCTCTTCCTCCAATTAACTTTCCAAAAATTTGTAAAAGTACCCAAACTCAAAATAGTGACAAAGCCTTTAAACACTTAGTTAAAACATGCTTAACTTTGGTTTTGGTTTTTAAAAAGTGATTTTAACTACAAGCTCATCTTGACCCTCTAATATTTGAAATTACTATTTTTCTTGTAGGTAAATCTGGTGCCATAAATTGCTCAAAACCTATTAAACCTTAAATAACTTGGTTTTGCTATTTCACCTCTTTTTAAGACATTTAATCTAAGGGTTTATGAACTTACCTTATTCACCATAAGAGTGTTGTAACAGTTAGGATTATTGATGCTTGATTCATGAGGCGATTACTAAGGATATCCATAGTTTTTAAGATAGAATAATTTTCCCAAAAAACCTTAAGATTCATGATGGCCTTGAGTGTTATATGTTGGGATGGACACATATGGTATCCAAAACAATTGATTGACTTCAAGGTCAACTCCCTTCATATTGAGATGCTAGTGCTAAACCAAGGTAGAAAGACAGGGATATAAAACCAAGAAGGCATAAATGCAACAAAAAGAGCTTAAACCAAGTTGGTGATGCAAATATGCAAAAAAACATATACAAGTATAAAATGAAAAATAACAAGAAAGATGATGCCTCATTAGTTAATGATCCATAATTTGGGGAATCTAATTTCCTAAAGATCTACATCCAAGGATATTAAAATTTTACTCTCTATGGCTCACAAAAGCTGTCCCCTTTACTATTTATAATAATTAATTTATAATTTTATGTCTTAGAATTTTTTTCAATATATATTAATATGAATATATGCAAGTCAAAATTTAGTAAAAAAAGATAATAGGGCCAACTAATATTGAAATTAAGGGAGTATTTATTTATGTTAAGATGATCTCAAAAGCTATGCATGAGAAAAAAAAAAAGATAATGTTTTTAGTGCTAAGATAACAATTTTACCACCTAAAACTTGCTATAGGTGCAAACTTTCCACAAGTATTTTCATTAGCATAAATTTCAAAATAAAATTACACCATTAATGCAAATATTTCACTTTACTGTTAAAGTGGAAGCTAGGCAATGGTAGAGATGAGATTGTAATGGAGGGACAGGTGCAATGACTCATAAAATATATGATTGGTGATGAAGGAAGAATATATGATTGAAGGACTAAGGAATGTGATGGAAGGATGTAAAGGTTAATCGTGTTGATGAAAGAGCTACAAGTTATAGTATTGGTGGCCTTTATTTTTTCTCTTTGATGCCATGATTACAAAGATGGCCTCAACAGCTATCGGTGACCAAAAGAAAATGAGCAACATTAATGGGGCAAAATTATAGAATTTAAATTGTGAATCATGATTTCACTATCCTTTTCATGATGACATACATAAAATAAGCATAAAGATAGCATCAAAGCCCTAGGATAAAATGTCATACGTTGGGATTGGAGTGGAGAGCTAGAATGTTGTACCTTGGGATTGGTGAGGAGTTTATGTATGTGAAGTGTGCTATGAGTAATTCATCTTTGGAATAAAAATCCTATAGTTTATCCCATATTTACTCGATATAGTTTCCTTCCAAGAACGAGTTCCCTTTGGGCTCTATTTGGGACTTTAGAAATGGCATAGGCCCTAGACTTTCAGATTTAGACCTGGGCCCACTTCTTACTAGTGGGTGTCCTCATGAGGGAATGTGGGCTGAGGACCCGACATTTTGTAGTGTATCATTGTGCCTCTCCTAGAGAGGAAGTGCAATCTTCCTTTTTCCCTTGTTGTTTTATAGGTGCATCTAGGTGAGGTCATTTAAGGTAAGGGTGCAATCCCCACCTCTGTTGGCTTCCTAGGGAAGTCAACTTATTGTCTTCATTTTGAGTTTCTTCCCTGCCACTCCTATGCGGTTATAACACATGTTTGGTATGTTAGTTGAAGGGTAGGGTGAAGAGATGTTCATTAAATGCTCTCCAAGGAAGTAAGCGGGTATGGATGTCTTGGCGGTTATGGCTATCTTGGCGGATGTTAGTGGCCACGCATCCTTCGGTGATTGGCCTATTATTTGTAATGGCAGTTTCTAAGGGAAAGCCGAAGGGTCACAATTTTCCCTCTATATACCATAAAGGTTTTTGCCCTACCATTTTCACTGATTGGCTTATTCTGCTACTTTTCCTTGTAATTCCTTATTTCCTACTTGCTGTTAGCACTAGAGTTCTTTAGAGTTTTTCCTTCCAAATTTTTTCATCTTCTTACTATGTTCATCCTTTTATATCATATTCAGGTAATAGGTTATCGTCCCTTGTTCCTACTCATGTTTTTGTTTTTGTTTCGCTAGGTTTTTCAAGGTTTCCACCTTTTTGCTGCCTTATTGTATTTGTGGTAGCCCAGACATGTTCCCATCAATTTTTCCATATGGTTTCTGCAAAATTGTTATCCAGGGTTACGGCTGACGGGCGTGATTCTTGCAAAGTGTGCTTCTTCTCGACCGTTGGGACAA
>SMDT01002073.1:0-54205 GCA_005392925.1 Aquilaria sinensis | reverse complement strand
TTGGATCTCTATAAGATACAATGGAGTCTGCCACTCCATGTAGTCTCACTATCTCATGACATACTTCTAAGCTAACTTCTCCAAGGAGTTTGTGAGTTTCATAGGTAAGAAATGGGCACACTCAGTCAGCCTATCCACAATGACCTAAATTGTATCATGCCTTAATCTGGTCATACGCAACCCAGTCAAAAAGTCTACGGTTATGTTGCCTCACTTCCTCACTAGTATAGGTATAGTCTGTAGGGTACCAACTAGCTTCTGGTGCTCTACCTTTACCCTCTGGCATGTAGCACATTTGGAGACATAAGTAACTATGTCTCTTCTCATGCTTGGCCACCAGAAGTGAGTCTTCAAGTCTTTATACATTTTCTCACTTCCTAGATGGTTGTTCAACTTGCTTGTGTGAGCTTCTTCAAGTAATTCATCCCTAAGCTTTGGTCCTTTAGGCACATAGATTTGGTCCTTGAAGTACAGTAATCCTTGCTTGTTGGCAAAGGATTGATACAAGGAACCTTTTTTCTTTCTTGAAATCTTTTATAGTTTTTGGTCTTTCCCATTCTTGCACTACCTTGACCTTTTCAGGGTCTGCCTTAAGTCCTTGTGCATCTATGATGTGTCCTAAGAAAGACACTTCCCTTATCTAGAATTCACACTTGGATAACTTGGCATAAAGCTAATGTTCCAATAGAGTCTTTAGGAAAATCTTCAAATGATGTTCATGTTCATTTTCATCCTTGGAATACACTAGGATGTCATCAATGAACACAACCACAAATTTGTCCAGATGTGGCCTGAACACCCTGTTCATCAGGTCCATAAAAGAAGCTGGGGCAATAGTCAAACAAAATGGCATAACTGTGTACTCATAATGCCCATATCCGGTTCTAAATGTAGTCTTAGGAATGTCCTCTCCCTTTATTCTCAACTGGAAGTATCCAGATCTCAAATCTATCTTGGAGAAGATCTTAGCTCCCTTGAGTTGATCAAAAAGATCCTCAACCTTGGGGATTAGATACTTTTTCTTGATAGTCACTGCATTTAGCTTCCTACAGTCAATGCATAGTCTCAAAGATCCATCCTTCTTTTTCACAAGGAGAGCAGGAGCTCCCCATGGTGAACCACTCGGCCTTATGAACCCTCTTTCAAGAAGTTCATCAAGTTTTTTCTTGAGCTCATTCATCTTTGTGATTGGCATTCTGTAAGGAGGTATGGATATTGGACTAGCTTCTGGTTGCAGCTTGATTTCAAACTCAGTTTCTCTTAGTGAAGGAATACCTGGTAGGTCTTTAGGAAAGACTTCTGGAAAATACCTCACTACAGGTATTTTATCCACTTCCTCATCACAATGCAATTCATTTAATGCATAACAGTAATCATGCTCAGAAATCATAGGTATCTCATCTAGTACCTCTATCTCCATGCCATGCATTTCATACAATAATTCCTTAGAATTCACTAACGCATGCACTTCACCATTAGGCAATGTGATTTCCTTCTTAGCACAATCAATTATTATGTTATGAATGGCAAGCCAATTCATACCCAACACTAAATCATACTTCGGAATGTCCAACACTAGCAGACAAGTCATGACCTTAGTCTCTCCTACTACTAGCTCACAATCATTAGCTAGGTCATTAGTGAAAATGTCACACCTCACACAGGCCCTGGCCTGTAAGTCCCCAACCTGACTCACAAGCCCAAACTAAAAACTGGGTAACTAGCTCTCAGCCTAACCCAAAGGAACTAACTTTAAGTCTTATTTTCTTAAGGTAATGGGCCTAGGAGGTGGCCTAGGTGGCTTTCAAACCAAACTAGTAATTACTTGCAGCGTAAGTAAGGCCCAAACCACTTTCTTGCATAACAAGCAAGGCAACGAATAATGCAACTTCCAGTGCATACTTGGTGTGCAATCAAGTGTGCTACCTACATGGCAACCAAGAAGCCCACAATGTTGGTTTAAGTTTGGAAAACCACAAGGAACAATGCATGTAGCTCTCGGCCATCAAACATACATACAATGGTGCACCATAAAACTTGCAAGGTCATGGCCATCCATATCACTCAAAAGTGCCAAACCTTGGCCCATAATACTCATAACACATATCCATACACATAACCATCCATACTCTCATACATAACTTGGCATACAAGGTTCTCAAAATAACATCACATCTAGGTATCCGAGACTACAAATATACACAACCAAAAGTGTAGTCTACCTAGCAAATAACATGGCTAATAATGCCAAGCACCCATAAGTTGTTCATGCCAAGTTATATACAGACAGAGACCAAACTCCTAATGCTCAAACATCACCTTAAGGATCCCATACAAAAGCACACACTTCAACACCAAGCCCGTGGCCATGTTCATGGTCATAAAGGTGAAAAGCAAAACCAGAGCTAAAGTCCAGGTATCCATGCTCCCCTAGACAGTTCCCACTCTATAGCCTGCAAGCTTAAACCATAAGTCTCGGCCAACTCACAATAAGACTTGCAAATAATTCTAAAGTGTCAAGCCAAGCACACATTGGCACATACCTTAGCAACAAAGCAAATAAACACTAAGTGCACACACAAGGCAGCTTAGCACTACTCAGGCTGAATATCCTTGCCTGAAAAAAATGGAGAATGGGAAGTGAGTTTAACTCAGTAGGATTCACTTCATTATACCCAACTCTTAAAGAGTTTATTTAGTTAAGCCGAGTGAACACTCAAGGCTTAACCTCCAATTAGTTAGCTCAACCTGCAAAACAAACATAAAGACAAGAAAAGCAGGTGTATACAATAACAATAATGGGGGTTAGCATGCACAAGAAATCACCAAGGCACACAAGTACTCACACACACTTCACATTGTTGCTCTCGGCCATATAAGCCATACATGTACCCGTGTGCAATCCTTGCACTTAATCTTACCAATAACAGTCCATATGGAGCTCCCAAAATGCCAAGCAAATAGGCCACATTCACTTGCATTTTTAGTACATGTACCATAGTCAATTAGCTAATCAACATTCCAACCAAATATAACCAATAAGCCCATCAAGTAACTAAGATCACATGGCAAATTTTAACCATCACTTAGCCACCTTAACACTTGAACCATGGCATATATTACCAAGCGAACTCAAGTGTAGTGAACCCTACCTCAAGCTCTCGGTCTCCAATAAAACTTCAAGTGTCCAAGTGCCTTTCAACCTCAATGCCTACCATAATAAGGCATAATCATTAACAACATAACCCATGGATCAAATACCATGATTTCAATGAAAGACACTATCACCCAACACTTTGAAGCTCTCGGCCATATAAGCCAAAATACTTAAACATAAGCTGCCCATTAATCTCACATACCATGAGCCATTATAATCTCCAATAAACAACAACCATGGCATTAATGCCAAGTAACCAAGTGAAATATACCATTTCACTCCATTTCAAGCTTTCGGCCAAAGCACACATTTTTATCTCATGGTACTACTCAACATTCCATTACACCAAATGAGTAGTCAAACAACTAATAAGCTTACTCATGGCACAATTACCATGTAACTAAGCAAAATACATGTAAACACCATTTCCACCCTTTCGGCCATAGTGCCCATTTCACATATACATGTTCTTCATTCAATCCAACGCCACACACATCTACCAATGCATCATTAAGCATGGTTCATGGCGTTAATGCCATGTAAACAAAGGTTGAACATGGGTTACCTCAAAATACACTTTCGGCCAAAGCACTAACTTGCGCAATCTTGGTGTTCTTCGACCCAAACAACCTATCACAAGGTTAAATGATCATCAACAAGCATCACACATGGATTAATTTCCATGAATTCCAAGAAGAACACCAAGAACACATGTTCATCATATTCGGCCATAACTAGGTTTTCCACCAAATAATTCAATTGCTTTAATCTCCAAGCTTAGCAACGTATGAGCATTCAATATCCTTGTTCATGGAAGAAAATACCATGGATTCAAGGAAATACCAAGGTTACCTCAAGAACCCTAGCTCAAATGGCTCGGCCCTTCACCATTTCTTCATAAACAAAGCTTGATTCCAAGTGAGCTTATGCCGAGACAAGCCTTCCTAGCTTGGATTCTTCAAATGGCTTCAAGGTTCTTGAAATCAAGACAAGATTGTGAAGGAGCTCTCTCAAGAATGCTCTCGGTTTAGCAAAGGCAAGGAAGCCCGAAATGAAGCAAATGGACTTAGGCTAGTTTCGGCCGAAAGTCATTGGCTTTAGTTAGCCAAAATGCCAATTTCACTTCCATTTCTTTGCATGGCGCAATATAGCCCTTAAGTCCACTTATGCACAAGGCCGCCACTCAAACTTGTGTCTAAATGGGCACTTAAGTCCACACATGGCTCAAAGTGCCAAGCAAATAAACAACACAAGTACCAAGGCGTCATAAGCACCCATGCATGACCGGCCATGTAACTAACATAAAGACTAGTTAGTTTAACTAGTAACTAGTGAATAGTACACTAGTGGTAGACAAGATTTTGACTAGTAATCATTGTTGTCCCCCAAAAATGGTCTAGTCTTGCATTAGCCATTATAGAACTTTGCATGGCCAACAATGCCATCTTTAAACTTGTGGTTTCACTTATACCACTTAACTTAGTGCACAGTTTGGTCCCCTTTCTCAGTTTTCTGTCAGCTTTCCGATAGTACGTTTTCCATGTGCAACTAAGTCCTGATAGTTTCCAGTTTTGCACATAAGTCATTGTGCCAGTCTCCATGGCTCTTCTTTCTTCCCTTTCTGTTTTCTCTCATTTTCCTTGGTTCTCCTTGGCCTAAGCCAAGCACATAGGAGGTGCCTCACAGAAAAGACATTGAATACCTACTGTTTTTACTAACGATATCCTAGGCATGATTGCAATAGGCAATTTCATGGAAACAACAAATTTTCTAGCCACTATAGACATCCACCAGATGCCAAATCCAGTATCAAGACAGAGCAAATAAAACTAACTATACACACAGATGCAACACCCTTATCAGACAGAACATTAACAGGCAAGGTAAGGTAAATGTTACCTCTTAGTGCTCCTCCCTGCTCTGATGTCTCTGGGCTCTCCTACTTGGAAGACTCTGCCAGCTTTCTACACTAGAAGCCAAGGCACTCGAGAAACTAGCTTGTGCTGTCCCTCCCTAGGTGCTCTCTCTCTAGGTCCTGCCCCAATAGGCCTTACTAGACCTTATTCTTCTAACCTCCCTTGAGCCTGTGGGTAGTCTTTGATTCAGTTATCCATGGATCCACATCTTAGATAGGCCTGGGTGTCAAAAGAGCAAGGTTTCTTTCCATGAAACTTCTTACATTTAGGGCACCTTAGGCTAGGGAATTTCCCCATAACCTTGCCCTCACCACCAAGATGAGAATTCTTGGCAATTCCTTTGCCATGTAGTGGCTTCTTCTGCTTGCCTCCTGCCTGACTACTTTCCCCTGGTCCACTAGGAAAGTACTTAGTCTCATACTCCTCTTGCTCTACTAATAGAGCTTTCTGCACTACTTCATAGTATGTAACTGCTCCAAAAGGTCTAACAGCCTTTCTAATGTCTAACTTTAGGCCTTTGACAAATCTTTTGGCCTTCAACTCCTCCAGTCCATGATACTAAGGAGCATACCTCACCAACTGATTGAATTTGTGCTCATACTCTAGGACACTGAGGTTGTCTTGCCTTAGAGCATCAAATTCAGCTTGCTTCATATCCTTGATAGCATCACTGATGTACTGTTCCTGGAACAGCTGTGTGAACTCTGGCCAGCTCATCTCAATATCTCTTCCTGGCCTTCTGCCTTTCTAGAAAGCATACCTATCCCTGGTGCTTCTCCACCACATCTTTGTGCTGCCCACCAAGTTGTAAGTAGCCAGTGACACCTTCTTGGTGGAGTTAAGTATCATCCTCTTAAAAAACTTTTCTATAAAGATTAAGCACTCCTCAGCCCTCTCTATGTTAGGCACCTCCTAAGTGCTTGGCTTAGGCCAAGGAGAACAAAGGAAAACAAGGAAAAATAAAAAAAGGAAGAGTAAGGGGAACTATGGAAACTAGTACAGTGACCTATGTGCATTGGAAACCTTTAGACCTTAACTGCACATAGAAACTGGACTATGGGAAAGCTGACAGAAAACAGAGGAAGGGGATCAAATTGTACACTTAGATGAGTGGTACAATTAAAACTACAAACTAAAAGTTGGCATATTCGGCCATGCAAGTTTTTAAGGTGACTGCCATACTAAGCCAAATTGTGGGAGACAACAATGATTACTAATCAAATCTTGTCTACCACTAAAGTACTATTCACTAGTTACTAGTTAAACTAACTAGTTGTTTGTCTAGTTATATGGCCGGTTATACAAGGGTGATTATAATGCCTTGGTACTTGTGTTGTCTTATGTTTGGCATTATGGGCCAAGGAGTGACTTGAATGACATACTAGACACATGTTTTAGTGGCGGCATTGTGGACATAAGGATTTGGGGGCTACATTGTCTCATGCAAATTAATGGAAGGCAAAAGTTAGCATTTTAGCTAACTAATATACTTGTATCACTCGGCCGAAAACAAGTCAAAGCCATTTGTTCTATTTTGGGCTTCCTTTGTTCTTGTCTTGGCCGAGTGTGTTCTGGAGAGTTCATCCACCATTTGGCCTTGAATCCAAGAAATCTTGAGAGCATTGAAGGATTCAAGCTTGGAGAAGTGTGTTTCGGCCTTTGCTTGCTTGGAATCAAGCTTGGTTCTTGGAGATTCAAGGAAGACCGAGCTTATTCAAGCTAGGGTTCCAAGGTATTTCGTGATTCCTCTTGAATACATGGTAATTGTTCCATGAATGAAGAGTTTAAGTGCTCAATTGATGATGAGTTAAGCTAATTGAGCAAGAAATGTTTCGGTTTGGAAGTGGAATGTTGGCCGAATGTGTTGGATGAATGAACTTGATGTTCTTCTTCATTTCCATGAAAATTAATCCATGACTAAGTGTTGTTGTTGCCTATTTGTTCTTGTGCTAGGCAAGTTTGAGTAAAGAACATCAAGTTGAGCAAATTGGAATTTGGCCAAAACGTGCATTTTAAGGTAATTGTGTGTTCCTCATTTGATTACATGGTATTAGTGCCATGAACAATGGTTATTGGTGATTTGGTGATTATATGATGAACTAAATGGATGAAGAACATTGTTATGTGGAAAAGGGCATTATGGCCGAGGGCTTGAAGTAGAGTAAATTGGTGTTCATTACTTGATTATATGGTATTGGTGCCATAAACATTGATCATTGATGATTAGGTGTTTATGTAATGGGCTAGTTTGGTAAAGAACACTATTGTGTGAAATGGGCAGAGTTGGCCGAAAGCTTGGATTAGTGTATTCGAGTGTACTTCACTTGGTTACATGGTAATGATACCATGAGTGATGTTCATTGGTGATTAGATGAGCATGTAATGAGTTAGTGTGATGGATAACACAAATATGTGGAAATGGGCATTGTGACCGAGAGCTTAAGCTTGTGTATTGTAGTGTTCTTCATTGAAAAACATGGTAGTTAATCCATGAGTTTGTGTTGTTGATGCCTATTGCTTGTTGTGGTAGGCAGTGTGTGTGAAGAACACTTGGATATTGGAAGGTTGGCTTGAGACCGAAAGCTATTGAGGTAGGGTTCACTAACACTTGATGTTGCTTGGTAATGTACCATGGTTCAAGTGTTTAGAGTGGCTAAGTGATGGTTAAAATTTTCCAAATGACGTTAGTTGCTTGATGGGCTATTAAGAATACTTGGTCTACTTTATGATTAGCTAATTAACTATTGTACATGTACTAGAAATGCAAGTAAATGTGGCCTATTTGCTTGGCATTTTGGAGCTCTAAGTGGAAGGGGATTGAAAGGTGGGTGTATGTGTGCATTGTGCACATGGGTACATGTATGGTTTATCTTGGCCGAGAGCAAAAGTGTGGAGTGTGTGTGTGTACTTGTGTGCTTTGATGTTTCCATGTGCTTGCTAACCCCACTTATGGATTATTTGCTATGGTTAATTATCTTGTATATGTATATGCTTGGTTTCTTTGTCTTGTGTTTATTTTGCAGGTAAAGCTAGCTAATGGGAGGTTAAGCTTTGAGTGAATACTCAGCTTAACTAAATAGACTCTTTTTAGAGTTGAATATACATAAGTGAATCCTACTGAGTTACACTCACTGCCCATCCTTTTATTTCAAGGACAAGGACATTCGGCCTGAGTAGTGCTAGCTTGCATGTTGCTTGTGTTTTGCACTAAATTGCTTAGTTTCCAAGGTATGTGCCAATGTGTGCTTGGCTTATCATCTTAGGTTCATTACAAGTCTTATATATATGGTGGGCCGAGACTTATGAGCTAAGTTTGCAGGCTGTAGTTGGAGACTTGTCTAGGAAGGCTATGGATACTTGGACTTTGGCTCTGATCATAGTATTTACTTTCATGACAATGAACCAGGCAATTGGGTTGGTGTTGCAGTGTGTACTCTTATATGGCATACTCAAGGTTATGTTTGACCATTAGTGGCCTTGGTATGTAATAACTTGGCATGCTTAGGTTGGGATTCATGGCATATACCCATGTTGGACATTAGGTAGACTACTCTTTTGTGTACATATATGTAGTCCTTGATGCCTAGACTTGTGTTGGTTTTGTTGGATTTGTATGCCAAGTTATGTATGACTTATGGATGGCAATATGCCTGTACTTGGATGTTGAATGTTTTGGGCCAATGTTTGGCACTTTTATGTGAATAGTTATGAGCCTAAACTTATGGAAATGTGGTGCACTACTATATGCTTGTGAGTTGGCCGAGAGCATCATGTGCATAGTAACTTGTGGTCTTTAAAATCTAAACCAATAATGTGGCTTCTTGGTTGTCATATAAGTAGCACACATGATTGCACACCAATTATGCACTTAAAACTCCATTAAGTGTTGCCTTGCTTGAGATGCAAGTAATCAATTAAAGCCTTGCTTGTTGTGCAAGTTAGTGGTATTGGGCCTTGCTTTTGCTGCAAGTAACTGTTGGGTTTGTTTTAAAAGCCTCCTGGGCCACCTCCCAGGCTTCTCACCTTAAGAAAATAAGACTTAAGGTTTCCATTGCTTGTTTGGCCGAATTGAAGTCTTTAGTGTTAAAGTGGGTTTGGGAGTTAAACCTTGGAACTTATGGGCCAGGGCCTGAGTGAGGTGTGACACTCTACCCCCAACTATTCCATCAAATTGTGGAGGTCTTAGGCCTTGGAACCTCTCCAACAATTTGACTTCATCTATGCCTTCCAGATCATCTGATTTATGTCTCTTGGTTCTGCGAGAGCCCTCTGTATAGTGATGTTCTCTATGTTCGCTCTGCCTTTTCCTAGATTTTCTTTCATTGCCTTCCTCAATTTTATTCCTAGTGGAGGAATGGTCATAGACTAAGGGATTGGTCCTGGACACCTGACCAATCTTAGTGCTTAGTCTTCTTCCTCTTGGACTTCTCCTATCCTTATCTTCCTCCCTAATGGTCTCATCATTTGTTTATTCTAAGCTTTTAGAAGGAACATATTCAGATGTGTTCCTAGTATCGTCTTCTGGTTGCTACTGTGCATCCTGAACTGGTTCTGCTGGAGCTACTTGGACTCCTTGCTGTTGTTTTTGATTCAGCCTCATTAAGTTTTTATTGATTAGAGCTAAGTTCCTCTGAAGCTTTATCCAAACCTAAGGCACTTCAGGGTTTGGTACCCCTTGTTGCCCCTGATTCCCTCTATTCTATCCATTTCTTTGTTGCCCTCTCCTTGTGGCAACCATGTTTACTTCCTGAGTTGATGATTCATCATAGAGCACATATAAAGATCACTGGTATTTCAATGGTACTTGACACTAGCAGCTAACCAAACTAAGTTCATGTATGTAGATGCATGCAATCCAACTATATGCTATGTACATGTACAAACCATGCTCTAACCATGCTTTGATACTAACTTTTGTTACCCACTATGGGGCAGTCCAATTATGGTACCAAAATTGTGCATTTAGAGAACGCTCCTAGGGTATTGGTAATTGATGGGCGATGGGGGTGCATCAGGATCTCCACTGTGTACCATGGAGACTACAGCAGGGACTTCCGGGAAGTGCAGATGAACCTAGGGAGGGGGTTCTCTGTGTGGATCACTTGGGATGGCCGGCAGCGTCTTTGTCTCATGGTAGGAGGGCCTGCCTGAAACACTCGGAAAACAAGGGTTAGGAGGTCCCCAGAGTCTTTTTCCGGGGAGGAGCCTCCGACGCCCAAGTCAGTGCTTAGTAGAGGTGGAGAAAGAGTAGTAAGCACAAGGGGTTCTTGCCTGTCGTGTTCTCTTTTGAGGGCTGAGAAGAGAGGAGAGGGAAGCCCCTTGCCTCAGAGTATTTAGGCGGAGAGAGGAGAGAGATCCCCCCCAGTCTGAGACCATTCCCCTGGCATATATAGGAGGGGGTGAACCCTTCAGATCGTAACACGTGTATGGACGGATGGTATCCGTATTTCTGGGCGTGGGGTCCCCTAGCCGCCTGCAGGCTCCTCGGGCCACAAGCTGCGTCAGGCGCAGCCCTACATGACAGGACGTAGGTAGGGGCGGCGCGCCAGAGTGCATATGAGGGCGGCGTGCAGGGTGTTCGGGCGGAAATGTCAGAGACTCCTTGATGGCTCCTGCCGTACCTCCAAGGTCCCCTTGGTTGATGTCTCCCTTCGGAGTGAGGGGCCTTCTCCCGGAGTCACACCGGTACTTCGGGGTATTTACGGGCGCCGAAGTTGGTCCCTTCAGGGGGCTTTCACCTGCAGAAGGTGGCTGGCACTTCTCCTCGAAGCTAGTTCGGCCGCCCTCCCGATGGAGGCGATACGGTAGTTTCCCGAGGTTGGTATTGGCGGGCTACCGAGGTCGCGTGCCTCAGGTGTTTGGCTCCCTTTTTCCCGGGGTCCTTAGGTGTTCGGGGCGATAGCACTTCGGCTATCACATGCCCCCCTCGGAAAGCCGGAGTGGAGACTTCGGCTAGTGGTCCTTTCGGGAGCGCTTTTCGGGACTCGGAGTGCGACGTTCGCAGGGGAGGTGATTTACCACGTAGGGGGTAAGCCTTGTTCGGGCAGGTGTTACCTGTTTGCCCTTTGGTGTTCTCGAGATACCCAACCTCTTTACTTTTTCTGCCATAGGCTAGTGGACCGTCACATCTTGAAACTAGGCATGTCATTTTGGAGCAGCGTGCCCGGGTTTTCAGGATGTCAGAAAATGCGTCCTGATTTCTTGTGTCGATCGACACGTGGCAGGTGCTGGTTGGGATGGGCACGCCTTTTTGCGTGCGAGGGGCAATTATGGCGACGTTTCGCCTTCGCACAGCAGTTATGACGTCCTTTTGGCTGCCCTTCCTCGATCTATATAAGTCTCCTCCTGTCATACTCTTCATTTGTTTTCCTTTGCGTCTCATTTTGCTCTCGTCTGCTTCCGTGCCTTTTTGTGGCGGTATTAACGGCGGAGCGATTTCCGGCATCTTGCACGACGGCGTTCAGGAATCCTGATTTCGGCAAGGCCTTTGGTGGGTTCTTCCTTCGGTTTCTGCTTTTCTTTTAGCTTCCCGAAGTCATTTTTCTTCTTTTCCGAAGTCTCTTTTTTGGTCAACCATGTCTTCGGCTATTCCCGAGAGCTGGCAATCTCTTATGTCTCACCCTTGTTGCTCCACTTCTGAGAAATTAGAGAGGTGGACAACTAAATTTTTCCTCCCTTCGTACGCCACCACAAGATTACCCCACCTCGGTCACTTCAGCTTTATGAATCGGGACGACGAGGTTACTGTTTTCCGAGCCCAACTGAAGGCCGGACTTCGGTATCCTCCAGCGAAGATGATTTGTGACTTTTGCCAATTTCATGGCATAGCCGTGAATCAACTTCCTCCCAACTCGTACTGCTATTTCAATGCCTTTCTCTGCATGTGCAGGGTCTTCGGGGTAGAACCCCATTTTATCCTGTTCATGCAGTATTACAAGCTCTATCCGGTTCCGAAGGGTGGCTTTTATTTCATGCTACCTCGGGGATCTGGGAGCAAAAAATTCATGTTCACCTTCGCTACCAAGGATAGTTGGCGAGGGTGGCAAAGGAAGTTCTTCTTCCTAAAGGTGGCGGAGGCCTGGTCGCATGTTCCGACTAAGTGGGCTCGGGGAAAGCTGGAGACGGATGTCGTTGATCCCAAGAAGTTGCTAACTCCTGAGTTGGCGGTGAGGTTTGCGGACTTCGACAGACGTATCCGTGCTGTCGCCGATTGGGATGCCGAGGTCCCTCCACGTTCCCTCTACCCTTTCCCGATCATGTGGAAACTCATGACCGAGGAGGTTCTTCGGGAGTTGGGGGTGGTTACGGAGCACAAGACGGATCTTGGCATGCCAGCTCCTGCTACCGAGGGGAAGGACTCTTGGCTGGTGAAGCTCCTTCGGAGCGAGCTCATTTATGAGGACTTTCTTGCCTCCACTTATTTTTTCAGGCCTCTTCATTTTTCCTCCCCATTTTTGTCTAAGTGTTTTTGGCTTTCCTCGTGTAAATTTCACTAAGTACCTTCTTTTTTGTAGCTTCTGGGGTATAGTGGATACCTTCGAGCTTGGGCAGGTATTTCAAAGCAGTCTTCGGTCTGAGCTTGGGCCGAAGATAAACTTGCGAAGGCCAAGGTTTTCTGCGCTAACTCGGTTGTGACGAACGCCGAGTTGAGCCGCATAGCCAAGGAGAAGGTTGCCAATCTTAGGGAGGAGTTCTTGAAGGGCCAAGATGAGCTCTTGAAGGATTTCTCCAAGAAGATGTCCGGCCTTGGTGACAAAGTAGTGAGCCTGACTTCGGCCAACGAGATCCTTCAAAAGGAAAAAGAAGGGGAATCTTCCCTTTTGGCGAAGGCGATGGCTGAGAATGCTGAACTCCAAGCCAAGGTCGACTCGCTGAAGAAGGATTCAAAGAAGAAGAAGAAGATAAAGGAGCTGGAGAAGGAGGTCGAAGACCTTCGGAAGGAGGTTTCGGATCTTCAGAATGAGGCGGACGATCTGGACGTCGAGAAAGACAAGGCCGTTCAGGCGACTAAGGTTGCCTTTCAGGACAGCTTCTGCCTAGCTCGTCACCAATTTCTGAAGAGATATCCGGACCTCGACCTTTCCTTTTTGGCTGCCATGGATATTCCCGAGGGGCCTTGGTGGTCTTGGTCTAAAGTCGAGTTCCTCAACCTGGCGTTTGCTCCTCCTTCTGCACCGAAGGCAACGGCCAAAGACACAGGAGCCGGAGCTTCCCACGACGCCGGGGACCCTTAGATATTCTAGAGCCTTTGCCTTCTTCTTTTTCTTTGTATTTTTCTTCTTGTAACCTTCTTCTTGTACTAAGACCTTCTTCAATAAATTTTCCTTCATAATTTAGTTAAGTCTTTTGAGCAATTTTTGTTTCCTAATTGTCCCGACCACTTTCGGTCAAGGGACTTCGGAAAGGCATATTTCGCTCGTTTCCTCAGCCAACCTTTGGGTAAACGTTCGTTGTTGGTGAAGTTCCCTTAGGCAAATTTTAGCCTATTGGCCGTATTCGATAGACTTCACCTTTTTTTTGGGCATACAACCCAATCAACTTCAGAAGGAAAACGAGATTTTCAGCAGTCGATGGACTTCACCTTTTTTGGGCACATAACCCTATCAATTTCAGGAGGAAAACAAGATTTTCAGGAGTCGATGGACCTCACCTTTGTTCAGCGAGTATTTTCAGATAGGGGATAACTTCTGTACTTAGAGAAAATTTCTCACTTGTACAATTTCTCATCTAAAATCCTAAGCATATAATTTCTTTAAGGCCTCCGAGTGCCATGCATTTTTCAGTTTTCCTCCTTCGGTGCCAGCAAGCTTGTATACTCCCTTTCGGACCTCTTCTAGGACCAAATATAAGGCCCTTTCCCGTTTGGCTGAGGTACCCCATGGGTCGGTTTTCGGGGTTTAGACTCTGCTTTTCAAAGAACGAGGTCTCCTTTTCCTATTCCTTTTGGCCTGTCATGCAGGTTTGCGCTCCTGGCCACTTCTGCTGGAAGGCCTTTCTTCCGAGCTTGGCCATTTTTCTGTGTTCGTCAACTAGGTTGAGCTTAGTTCTCAACCCGAGGTCATTTCCTCTTTCGTCGAACACTTGTATTCTAGTTGATGGACGTACTACTTCGAATGGATAATGGCCTTTGTACTGGAGAGGTGTCTCCCTCGTGGCCCCTCGGGGAGTTGTCTAGTATCTCCTTAGTACATCCGGAAGTTCTCCTGGCCACTTTCCCTTTGCTTTTCCCAACCCTTTTTTATAGTCCCTCTTTATAGTTCTGTTGGCTACCTCAACTTTGTCTGTTGCTCTGGGGCTGAGCTAGTGGGGCGGAGTGCGTTTTTATTCCGACGTTGGTGATGAATTCTTGGAATCCCTTGTTCATAGACTAGGGACCATTATCGGCCGTTATCACCGTCGGTATGCCAAATCTGCATATCACGTTCTTCCAGATGAACTTTTGTATATCTTTTGCCGGAATGGTTGTTAGGGGTTCTGCCTCGTTCCACCTAGTGAAGTAGTCCACTGCTGCTACGCAGAACTTCACTCCTTCGGGTGCTGTCGGGAGTGGCCCGGTGAGGTCTATGCCCCATACTGCAAAGAGGCAAAAGGTAATCTTTCGGGGTTATCCACTCCGAAGGCAGTCTTTGGGTGCGGGTGTGTCTTTGGCAATTTTCACGCTTCCTAGACGAACTGTCTTGCACCCTTTTTTGCCGCTACCTTTCTGTAATGGACTTGCATACCCTTGCCGGTATAATTTCTCCTTAATTAGGAAATGTCATCCGGAATGTCTTCGCACTTTTTACCGCTTTATGAGGATTTTTTTGGGGACTCTTCGATTGCGATATTCCTCTTCGGAGGATCTTTCCTCCCTTTGTCCGAAGTTACTATATTTAGCGTTACCATGCTTGGATGGCTCACCATTTTGGTAACCTTTTTTTTTTCTTTGATCCTGGTCAGGCTGTCTGCTTCTTCGGCATTGTCTCGGAGAGGTGTGTTTTCAACACGCACTGCATCGCACTTTCGGATGAGCTTTGCTACACCCTTATGGTATTTTGCCGAAGTTGGACCCTTTGTGCTATAGTCCCCTGCCATCTGCCGCACTAGTAGCTGGGGGTGCCTGTGGGCCTCTAGATTTCCCACGCCAACCTTTCTAGCTAGGCGTAACCCTGCTGTGAGAGCTCTGTCTTTTTGGTGGCGTTAAATCCACATTTAATGGATTTTCTGATTTTCAGGCCTTCAGGAATGACTATCCCAGATTTCTAGTGCCCGGGGCCAGAGACCCCTTCTACCAAATAAGGTCCACTTTGGCTTGGCTGTGCCGAAGTCTGATTGCCCTCCTTTGGCCACTTTGGTATTTTTAGCAATAAAGTCTACTAGGGCCGGGGTGGATTTGAAAGCACGGAGGTAACCTCCTGCTTGCTGGCACCAGGGCGTAGACAGCTTTTTGCAGCAGAGGGCTCCCGACTTTGTTGCCAAGGGGATGGTGACTTTTCTTCAGGTGCGGAACTCCTTCGGCGGGGAGGTCTGGGTCATTCTAACCCTGTTTCTTCCACAGGTCGCGTCCTGAGGGGTATGTTTCCCACCGAGGACTCATCTCGTCGATCTCCGCTTCCCATACTCCTGTGAGTTGACACGGGACTCTTCTCCGACGAGGTACTGATGAAGAGGACCCTCGGCCCGAATTTAGCTACGGCCATCTTCGGTCTAACTGCTGCGTCTCTTCGACCACGACAGAGCGTGGGAATTCACACAGGAAGGCCATGGTAATAGTTAGAGGACATTCGCCCTCAGGTAGGAAGTCCCTGCCATGGTGGTTTGGTCGCCGGTTGGTCCTCTGGCGTGGACGGGGACCTCGGAAGTCCTTGGTCCTTAGAACGCCGAGTTTTCAACAACAACGGCCTGGGAGTGGTTTCCCACAGACGACGCCAAATGATGGCGATGGGGGCCATCAGGATCTCCACTGTGTACCGTGGAGACTGCAGCAGGGACTTCCGGAGGTGCAGATGAACCCAGGGAGAGGGTGCTCTGTGTGGATCACCCGGATGGCCGGCAGCGTCTTTGTCTCATGGTAGGAGGGCCTGCCTGAAACACTCGGAAAACAGGGGTTAGGAGGTCCCCGGAGTCTTTTTCCGGGGAGGAGCCTCCGACGCCCAAGTCAGTGCTTAGCAGAGGTGGAGAAAGAGTAGTAAGCACAAGGGGTTCTTGCCTGTCGTGTTCTCTTTTGAGGGCTGAGAGGAGATGAGAGGGAAGCCCCTTGCCTCAGAGTATTTAGGCGGAGAGAGGAGAGAGATCCCCCCCTGTCTGAGACCATTCCCCCGGCATATATAGGAGGGGGTGAACCCTTCAGATCGTAACACGTGTATGGACGGATGGTATCCGTATTTCTGGGCGTGGGGTCCCCTAGCCGCCTGCAGGCTCCTCAGGCCACCAGCTGCGTCAGGCAAAGCCCTACATGACAGGACGTAGGTAGGGGCAGCGCGCCAGAGTGCATATGAGGGCGGCGTGTAGGGTGTTCGGGTGGAAATGTCAAAGACTCCTTGATGGTTCCTGTCGTACCTTTGAGGCCCCCTTGGTTGATGTCTCCCTCCAGACTGAGGGGCCTTCTCCCGGAGTCACACCGGTACTTCGGGGTATTTACGTGCGCCGAAGTTGGTCCCTTCAAGGGGCTTTCACCTGTAGAAGGTAGCTGGCACTTCTCTTCAAAGCTAGTTCGGTCGCCCTCCCGATGGAGGCGATACAATAGTTTCCTGAGGTTGGTATTGGTGGGCAACCGAGGTCACGTGCCTCAGGTGTTTGGCTCCCTTTTTCCTGGGGTCCTTAGGTGCTTGGGGCGATAGCACTTCGGCTATCAGTAATGTTCTGTACGCCATCAAAACTCTACCTTTAGTGTGCATACCCAAGTAGCCTTATTGGGCACTATGTAAACACATGCATACTAGTCCAACCATCACACACATATTCACATTTCATCCACACCATGGCAGCAAAGAAGGAAAACACTAGCACATGTCTTAATCTTGGCTACCACATATTAGCCAATCTAGTTAAGTTCTAGTGACCAGCCACTACGCTTGTAACATCCACTAATAAAATGTATCATTCTAGCCATGTAACCCCTTATTTCTCTGCTTAAAACAAACCAAGAAATTTTGTTTTACATCAACAGCCCGTCTATGGACCAAGTTATGAATTTGTTAAGCCGGGTAGAAAATTCTGACCAAAATTTGTTAAGCCAAATTTGAAATGTCATATCTTTGGCTACAGGGCTCCAAATAAAGAAATTCCAAATCCTAGTTTAGCCTCTAGGTTTTCTCTAGCTGTGGCCAAAATTACATACCAAGATTCCTTGTACATAGGGAGATATAGAAGTTTAAGTGCAGAGTGAAATTTCTAGTCACTTTATGACCATTTTGCCCATACAAAATTTCATAAGTGTGCAAACACTTCATTCACAAGGGGAAAACCCTCCAAAGCTCTCCCATATATGTCCATTACACATAGGAATTAGATTCCCTTGCTTTTAACAACTTTATGTGGCCAAAACAGAATTCACAAATAAGCGGCCCATCATTCACACTTAGGCAGCTTTGCACCACATCACGTACATAGCCAAAACATTGCTCAAATGTTCACATACTTGTCTCATTTTACATGCACTACATGTACATGAATACATGCACTATAAAATTTCTTAACTTAGCTAAATATGCACCCTAGGTTACCGGAGTGCTTGAGACACAATGGACTCCAGAACATGATGTTGAGCAATTGCTGCACAACACATTAAGTACCATCATTAAAAATACCAAATGTGTTCCTAAAATCACCAAACTTTCCATATCATAACTAGACATATGGAAGTTCATATACTAGGAATTTCAACTCAAAAATCAAACCACAAAGTTCAGTTTGAATGGGATATTTCTATTGGGCCTTAAATGACAGAATTGAGAGGAGTAAGTTTCATTGTGAAACTTAGTAAGGGTAGCAGTTCCATTTAATAGGCAACGTAACCATCAATAAAACCTGTATCCAAAGACACTAAAACACAAAATCCATAATGCATATATACAAGATATAGCAATCAAATGCAACAGCCACTCACAACCAACAAACACATGAAATGCGGCAGCAACAATAACCATAAATTAGTCCATAAAACATGTAATAAACTTAAATAAATCACTATGGCAGCCCTTCTCAAGCTATTTCTTGGTTTTAGGAGAATTTTAACACTAGTTAGTACTAACTTTGGGCTCTAGAAAACCTCACTTTACCGCCATCATTGTGCACGTCACACTAGGTCACAGAAGCTTCAATAAGTGCACTCCCTTGACTAAGCTTTGTTGATCAAGCTCATGGCTCTCTTCCAAGCTTAGCCCTAGCTCCATGGATGTTTGAAGATAGAAAAAATAGTTGATGAGAGCAAGAAAACCCTTACCATGAGTGTATGTAGAAATTGGAGCTTGATCCTAGGCGCACTCAAGTCTTAGCACCACATAGCTTCCAATTGCTTCCTTTTACCTTCAATTTCAATCAACTGCAAGTTTGAAGGTGTGGTGGCTATAGTGGAAGTGTGGCTATGTTCTTGCACTAGAGGAGGACAAAAATGAGAGAGAGATAAGTGATTTGGCCACCTAAATGGCCCTAAATGAGGTTAAGGGCACAAAACACACTTAAAGAAGCTTAACCTTGCTTTATGTCATTTTCCTTTTCACTAATTATGGTTTATTTGTCTTAAACTCATTGGTACACATGTGCCCAACATTTTTGACCCATTTTTCAAGTCTTGGCTACCTCCCCCTTAGTGGGATAACCACACAATTCCACCCGTTGACTTAAGTCAAATGCTTGAACACCTTAAGGTTTACACTAAGACATTTAGGTCCTTAATGCCTTTAGTCTTTCCTTTGTCCAAACTTATCTTCCATGACCAATTTGGTCCTCCAATAGCACTTTTATACCATTCATGTCCTTCCCATAACTCTCCAACTCTCTTTATTGAGAGTTTTGCAATTGAGTACCTGAATTTCCAAAACCTTACAAAAAGGTCCATAGGTTGCTTGGCAAACAAGCAATCCTTAAGGTTTTTCTTGGGGGCCAAGTTACTAACTTAGAACATTTTTAAGGAGGTGTGATCATGCCTTTTACTCCCCACACTTCAATCACTATGGTGATAATTACACAATATAATGGTTTTTAGACATTATGTCACACATGTAATTCTCTCATTTTTGTGAGGTGGTAACAAGTAAGCCCTTCATCATATATATAGATGCATCTAGATCTGGGTTAGGTTATGTGCTTATGCAAGACAAAAATGTCATTGCTTTTGGGTTAAGGCAGTTGAGACCCCGTGAGCAAAATTATCCTACCCATGTGTAGAATTGGTAACTGTCTTTTTTGCTCTGAAACAATAGAGGCAATACTTGATGGGTAGTTCCTTTGTGATCTACACTGACCATAAAAGCCTAAAGTACTTGTTCACTCAAAAAGAGTTGAACATGAGGCAAAGGAGATGGTTAGAATACAACAAGGATTATGACTACTATACAGAGTACACAAAGGGCAAAGGCAATCTTGTAGCAGATGCCTTGAGCAAGAAGTATATTGGCCTTCTGAAAAGAGGCTCCATAACTGATTATGATGAGCAGAATAGTCTACTATGCCTATGGCATAAGTGGCATAAGTGGTAGGAACCCCAAATCTACATATTGACAATTCAGTTTGGATGGATTGAAGAAGCTAGAAAGGCATAAGAGACAGATCCTAATCTGAAAAAAATTTCAGGAGAGGAAAAAGGTTCCTTGTATCAATCCTTTGCCTACAAACAAGGATTACTATATTTTAAGGACCAAATCTATGTGCCTAAAGGAGCAAAGCTCAGGGATGAAATACTTGAAGAACCTCACACAAGCAAGTTGAACATCCATCCAGGAAGTGACAGTGTATAAAGACTGGAAGACTCACTTCTGGTGGCCAAATTAGAAAAGAGACAACTAATTACATATCCAAATGTGCCACATGCTAGAGGGTAAAGGTAAAGCACCAGAAGCTAGTTGTTACCTTACAGACTCTACCTATATGTTGGGTTTCGGGAGCCAAACAGCACAGTGGAATTTAACCGAAACCCTCCAGGATCCAAGTGAAATGGGGTAAACCGGGTGTTCAAAAATTTTCTTACCTAATTTTTAGTTGAGATCTCTCACTCAACTATAGAGTCGAATCACAAAACCTGAACGGTTGACATGTTCAAGCTCTCTATGGTATCCACACGAGCCTCTCGGGATCACCACGCTTCCGCTGTGTCCCGGCAGATGCATTTCTCTTGCACTCGCAGTGTTAGCTTGCGTCCTCCAAGGAATTGCAAGAGAAGAGTGCGACTGTCCTTTTAGGAAGCTAGGGCAAGGAGACTTGCGAATTTCTCACTAAAAGCTGTATTTATAGTGAGACTCAACTTCCATGCCTAATGGGTTTTAAAGCCCTAATCCAATTAGGCTTTAATTTTAAGCTTAATAATGGCTCAACTATTGGCCTATTATTAATACAAAATTATTGTGAAACCATAACTCAAATAATTAGCCCATGCACTCTAATTATCGAAATAGCTCTATGTGTACGACCCAATCGGCTTTTACCACGTTGGCAATGATCATAAATCACATATATGATCATAAGCAATGAGCGGTGTCTAGCAACACATCATTGCTACCCAAGTGACAAGATTGTCGGTGATTCGACTAAACCTTTATGATCATCACCGATATATGCTATTGTCCCTTTGTCCAAGATATCAGGACTAAGCACGAGACATGGAATGTGTCACTCTCGTATAGCCCAATCATTGGTTTTTTGATTACCGAGTAGACCAACTTAAACTAATGACATTGATATCATATATCAACTCATCCGAGCATGGCCATGCATTTTCTAAGTCTCACTCTATCAACGGGCCCAAAGACATCACTCCCGTTACATAGGAGGGACAAATCCCGTCTTGATCATACAAATCCATCCACATGATATGTGTCATACCCAATGACCTCCTTCAAGTTCAGTCAGTTACGAGCAACAAAGGAAGGTATCGAAGTATGTGACTCACATGTAAGGAACCTTGATGATCTTAGGTTAAAGGACTACATATACCATGATCACTATGAGAATCACTTATGACACTCATACAACGATCCATGTAGTGTTCTCATGGTGAGTCGGTCTAGTACACAAGTTCTCCAACTTTTACCCATATGTAGACTACATATCTCATGTTAGTCTCCACATATGTTAGTCATTATGTATTATTGCAACCTGCTCCACAATAATACTAGACTAGGGACGTTTAAGAATATCATTATTCTAGGGTCATAATTATGTTTATTACGTTACGCAAAAACAAAAGAACAAACATAATTGCTGGATTAATGCCTTAAAAAATATCATGACTCAATATGCAAAAATACAATCATCTCATGATTGGCTTTTGGGCACAACACTAACACTATACTGGTGAGGAAATGGGGCAACATAACCATGGTCTTTTTGACTGGGTTGCCTATGACGAGATTAAGGCATAATACAATCTGGGTCATTGTGCATAGGCTAACCAAATGTGCCCACTTCTTACCTATGAAACTGACAGACTCCTTGGAAAAGTTAGCTCAGATGTATATCCAAGAGATAGTGAGACTACATGGAGTGCGAGATTCCATTGTATCTGATAGAGATCAAAGATTTACAGCTTGGTTTTGGATTGTTTTTCCTAAAGCACTAGGTACCAAAATCCACCTAAGTACTACTTACCATCCTTAGACTGATGAGCAAACTAAAAGGGTGATACAGATATTGGAAGACATGCTAAGGAGCTATGTGTTGGATTTCAAGGATGAATGGGACCAACACTTGCCATTGGTGGAATTCTCAAATAACAATAGTTACCAAAGCACCATTGGCATGGCACCTTATGAAGCATTATATGGAAAAAGGTACATGACACCCCACTGTTGGGTGGGAGCCTCAGACAAGCTAGAGTTGGGTCCTAAAATTATTGAAGAGACTACTGCTAAAATCAAGAAAATTCAAGGAAGATTAAAGGCAACCAATGAAAGGACCACAACCTATGTGAACAAAAGAAGGAGAGACTTGCAATTTGAGGTTGGTGGCAATGTTTGGCTGAAAGTTGCACCAACCAAAGGCGCTATTAGATTTGGTAGAAGAACCAAGTTAGCTCCAAGATATATTAGTCCTTATGAGACCTTGGACAGGGTTGGCAAGGTAGCATATAGGTTAGCTGTACCACCAAGCATGTCAAGTGTTCATAATATTTTTCACATCAGTATGCTTAAGAAGTGCCTATTAGACACAAAGCATGCTATTGTAGTGGAAGCCGTACAGTTGGAGCCTAACTTGACATATGAAAAAAAACCTATAGCTATCTTAGCCAAGGATACTAGAAGGTTTAGAAACAAACTTATTCCCATGGTTAAAGTTCAGTGGTTGCACCACTTTGAAAGAGAAGCAACCTGGGAAACTGAAAAAAACATTATGGAAATGTATCTTGAAGAATACACGAAGCTGAAGGCTATTATGGAGGACCAAAATGTTTAAAGGGGGGAGGATTGTTACCATCGCACAAAAACTGGGAGAATTACAAGTGTGGTATAATAGTCAAAAAACTATTATATTGTGTAATTATCTTCATAGTGATTGAAGCATGACGGGTAAAAGGTTTAATGAACACATCCTTAAAAGTGCTCCATGTTGGTAACTTGGCCTCCAAGAAAAGCCTAAAGGGTTGTTTGTTTGTCCAGCCGCCTATGAACTTTTTTGTAAGATTTTGAACATTCGAGTACACAATTGCAAAACTCTTAAGAAAAAGATTTGGAGACTTATGAGAAGGATATGAATGATATGAAAGTGCTATTGGATGACCAAATTGCTTATGGAAGACAATTAAGGACAAAGAAAACACAAAAAGGCATAAAGGACCTAAGTGTTCTAATATAGGCCTTAGGATGTGTATGTCTTTGACTAAAGTCAAAGGAAGCAACTTGGAGTTTTCCCACCTAGGGAGGGCTGACTATGGCTTCTAAATGGGTCAAAAATGTTGGGCACATGTGTACCAATGAGTTTAAGACAAAGAAACCATAATTAGTGAGAAGGAAAATGACAGAAAGCAAGGTTAAGCTTGTTTAAGTGTGTTTTGTGCCCTTAAGCTCATTTAAGGCCAAGTAAGTTGCCAATTCACTTATAACTTTCCCATTTTTGGCCTCCTCCAGCCCATGAACATAGGCATACTTCCTCCATAGCCACCACAGCTTCAAACTTGCAACTGTTTCAAATTGAAGGCAAAAGGAAGCAATTGGAAGCAAACTAGAGCTATTGCTTGGATACTTCAATGATCAAGATTGATTGTCAGCCTACCCACTTTGGTAAGGGTTCTTTTTCACTCATGGGTTTTTTTTTATATTTTCAATCAACCATGGAGCTAGGTCTAAGCTTGGAAGAGAGCCAAGAGCTTGATGAACCAAGCTTAGTGATGGAAGTGCACTTATTGAAGGTTTTGTGACCTAGTTTGAAGTGCACAAACATGGCAGTGAAATGAGGGTTTCTAGAGCCCAAAGTTAGCACTAACTAGTGTTAAAATCATCCTAAGATCAAGCACTAGCTTGAGAAGGGCTACGATAGTGGTTTGGTTATGTTTATTATGTGTTTTATGGACTAATCTATGGTTGTTGTTACTGCCGCATTTCATGTGTTTGTTGGTTGTAAATGGCTGCTGGTTTGGTTGTTATATCTTGTATATATGCATTGTGGTTTTTGTGTTTCAGTGTCTTTGGATGTAGGTTTTAAGGATGGTTACATTGCCTATTGAATCCAAATGCTACCCTTACTAAGTTTCTCAATGAAACTTACTCCCCTCAATTCTGTCATTTCAGGTCCAGTAGAAAAATCTTATTCAAACTGACATTTTTTGTTTGATTTTTGATCTAAAAATTTAGGTACATGGACTTCCATATGTCTAGTTATGATCCAAAAATTTTGGTGATTTTAGGAGCACATTTGGTATTTATACTGATGGCACTTATTGTGTTATGCAGCGGCTATCTAGCATTCTATTCTATAGTCCACTGTGTCTCAGGCACTGCTGTAACCTAGGGTGCATATTTAGCTGAGTTAAGACCATTTTGTAGTGTATGTATCCATGTACATGAAGTGTATGGAAAATGAGACAAGTATGTGAACATTTGAGTAAAGTTTTGGCTATGTAAGTGATGTGGTGCAAAGCTGCCCAAGTGTGAATGATGGGCTGCTTATTTGGAAATTCTCTTTTAGCCACATATGGTTGTTAAATGCAAGGGAATGTATTTCCTATGTGTAATGGAGAAAATAAAATAGGGGTTATGTGGCTAGAATGATACAGTTTATTAGTAAAAGTGAGAGGTGCAGTGGCTGGTCACTAAAACTAAACAAGATTGCCTAATGTGCGGTAGCCAAGATTAAGACTTGTGCTAGTGTTTTCCTTCTTTGCTGTCATGGTGTACATTAAATTTGAATATGTGTGTGATGATTAGACCAATATGCATGTGTTTACATAGTGCCCAAGGGGGCCACTTGGGTATGCACACTAAGGGTAGTGTTCTGATGGCCTATAGAACATTACCAATCATGGGAGTCTAAATGCACAATTTTGGCACCATAATTGGACTACGCTGGAGTGGGTAACATCAATTATTCAAGTTTGTGGTTAAACTCAATTGTTGGGTGAAAGATCTCAATTGACTAGGTTTAAAACTTTTGAACACCAGATTTACTCTGTTTCACATGGATCTTGGAGGATTTTGGTTACCTTCTACTACGCTTGTTTTGCTCCCGAAACCCAACAGTGGTATTAGAACTACTTGTGAAATTGTAAAATGGGATTGAGTGTTGAATCACATGATCTGTTGTGTGTTTGGATGCTTTTGATCATGATTAAGTTGATTGATTCATGATGCGTGAATTGGAAGCCATAAAATATATGAGATATATGAAGAAACAACATAAATTGGTTAATGAGATCAACCCTAGATTGATGGGTATGAGATACCTATCTAAATTACGATTGCTGCAATAGTTGCAAAACCCTAGTAGAGATGGATTGGCTGATCGGCTAGCAGGACCGCTGTATGCAAAGTACCACATTAATAAAATTGGTTAATCAACCTACATTAAATGGCATGCATTTGTGTTGAATGAGATTTGACATGATATGCTGATTGGTGGTTAAGGCATGGTGCTTGGTTATAGGCCTTGTTGGTTGTTCTCATAAATACGGCCTGTGAGTCATGCCTTTCCTTGTTGCTCTCATTGTACATTTTATTCTCACATAAGTCATCCCAATAGGATTGGGGCTTAAAGGCATAGAGTTGGGGTTATGTTCATGAGTTAAGCTTCGACAAGTGTTGTTCACCCAACTATCAAAGACTTACATGAGATGCAATTGGCAATGAGTTGCCTACCTAAACAACTATAACGTGAGAGAAAAGCCAAAGCTAAATTAGGTTGTGGTGAAATATGGATCTTGACCCACTAGAATACCTTAGCACCAAGGTGTTCCAAAATAATATTAAGGGTTATTATTTTGAGTAAAATAATGGGAGTATCATTTAATAAAAGTCCTTATTAAATGAATTAAAATACATTACTGTTACACTGCATATTTATGATTATAGATTACCATGCACCAAAACACATTGGCATTTTCATTGCGATCAATCCTTGAGAAGGAAAAATTGAATGGGGCCAACTTTCTCAAATAGTATCAAAATTTGAGGAAAGTCCTTAAGCAAGAGAGAAAAGCTCATGTCATAGAGCAGCAAATTTCGAATGAGCCTGCTACCATTGCTCCAAAAGCTAAAAGGGATGCTCATAAGAACCATTCTAATGATGCTTTGTGATAGCCGAAGTTCACTAGTCAAAGAATTGGCCGAAGGCCCCTATGCCAAGAACGGCCATGAGGCCGAGAACCAGCCAGGGGGTTCATCTAAGGTACATTAAAGGCTCGATAACTTCGTCCATATACAGTAACCTTGGGAACCTACATATCAGCCATAACTCATTACTGAACCACCCACCACCTACCTTTCCACCAACGTCTCTAATAAAGACAAATGCCGTTATAAAATAACTCCCACGTGTGTGCAAAGTGCTCTCTAAGGCCTGTGTCAAAATGGTTCATAGCAGGGAATAGTTGGAATGATGTTGACCACTATTCTTTATTCCAATCGAACACGTGTAAGGCTGATATTGGAGTTGAACCCCTGAGAGCCAATATAAGACGGGATATTCCTAGGTATATAGATAAAGAACACTAAGTTAAGCTTAAGTAATACCACTAGCAATATCACTTTCTCACTTGGGTGTCAGAGAATCCCCCTTTAGAAAACACTCCAAGGATTCCTTTCACCCTTTCTTCTTTGGTGTCTTTGAGGGACAGACTTCCTACCGAAGCACGCGTCAATGTAGAGCTCAGATGACCGAAGTCTCTTAGGACATCAAATGGAGCCATCTGTGGGAACCCAGCCACGCATAGTTGTGGTGATAACTGGAGCGTCTAAAAACAAGCCTCCGTAAGAGCCCCCACCGAAGGAGAACTCTATGCTACTAGAGGACAACTCCACACTACTGGAGGGACAAGCAGGTGACTCGGTGAACTTGCTTGAGGATGATTGCCTAGTGACTCTGACAACGGGGTTCCTGCATAAGTTTCAGCACACCATAGCTGTAAAAATAGCCTAACATTTTGGACGGAGTGCACCCCGGAGGCTGGCTAGAAGGGAACCCTCATTAAAGAAGTCCCAGACATCAGCAAAAAACTCCCATCTGACATCGAAAAGAAGTACGTGAAATGGGTCCCGCGCTAAAAGTTTACCACCTCAGAGCTTGAAGCATGGCTACGGAGGGAAGGATCTAGCTATTTCTAAATGGAAATCCATTTGTCAGACCTCCCACTCCCTTCAGAGGCATGATGATGATTGGTCAAGCTTTCTCCTCGAGAGGCTACAAAAAGGATGGCCAAAATGGAAGAACAGATGGCGAGGAAGCCGGTCTGGACTCAGTTGACTAAAACTCCAATCGGTGACCAGGCTCCCTTTGTTATGGCTATTCAAAATGCTCCAATCCCTCTAGACTTTAAGGTGCGTCAACTAGAATGTTATGATGGAAGAAGAGATCCTCAAGCGCATATGACAAAATATAAAAAAAAACATGGTTCTTAGTGGAGCCAATAAAGGAATGCTATGCAAATGTTTTGTAGTAATGTTTTTGGGGCCTACCACTGCTTGGTATAACACCCTGTCCCTCCCTTCTATTGGATCCTTCTGTGAGTTTTCTATTGCTTTCACTCATCAATTCATCGAAAGTCGCCCATTGATGAAAAAGGTGGCCTAGCTGTTTATTGTGGTTCAAAGGGAAAGTGAGTCCTTCTGAGACTACATTAATAAGTTCAACTAGGAGGCCTTGAAAGTCATAGACTTATCACCTGAGTACATATCCTTGTGATAACAAAAGGCCTACAAAGGGTTCACACTTGGCCTTTGAGCTCTTGAAGCAGATGTCGACCACGGTAGGGGAGCTCTACTAGTTGGCTAAATAATACATGATCGCTAAAAAAATGACCACCACTGAAGAAAAACTGGATACTTTCTGAATATAGCATTTGTTCTAAGACCAATCTCATAGGGATGCCAAAAATAGCAGACAATCCAAGAAAAACAAAGGAAAAGAGAGGTGCAGGCCTACTCTATCCTAAACACTTCTCGAGCCAACATCCTTGTAGCTCTAGAGAAGTAAGGAGGGCTTTAGAGGCCTAAATCGATGGTGCTCGGTAATAAAAAGAACATGCAAAAGTACTGCCAGTACCATCGTGATTGCGGTCATGATACTGAAGACTACCACCAGTTGAAAAAGTACATCGAGACTCACATCAAGCAAGGCCAACTAAAGAGGTACCTCAAGTGTCAATCGCTGATGTTACTACACCACAAAAAATGGGAGAATTACAAAGTGTGGCATAATGGTCAAAAACCATTATATTGCGTAATTCTCTTCGTAGTGGTTGAAGTATAGGGCGTAAAAGGTATAATGAACACCTTTTTAAAACTGTTCTAATTTGGTAACTTGTCCCCCAAGAAATGCCTTAAGGATTGATTTTTTTGTCAAGCAACCTATGGACTTTTTTGTAAGATTTTGGAAATTCGGGTACTACATTCTGAAACTTTCACAAAAGAGATTTGGAGAGTTATGAGAAGGATATGAAGGGTATTAAAGTGCTATTGGAGTACCAAATTACTTATGGAAGACAACTAAGGAGAAAGAAACCACAAAAAGGCATAAAGGACCTAAGTATTCTAATGTAGGCCTTAAGATGTGTATGCCTCTGACTTAAGTCAAATGGTGAAATTGTGGGGTTATCCCACCTAAGGAGGGGCTGCTAAAGAAAAATAAGGATGGTCAAATGTGGGCCAAGAGATTAAAACTAAGAAACCATAGTCTTGTAGCAAGGAAAATGACATAAGACAAGGTTAAGACTACATAAGTGTGTTTAGTGTACTTTTGACCATTTAAGTAGTGAAGACCACCTTTGCTTTTTCTCATATTCGGCCATACCAGCCAAGGGATGTAGGCCACCCTCCTCCATAGTTCCTCCATAGCCACCATACCTTCAAACTCAATATTACTTGCAATTGAAGTCAAGGAAAGGCAATTGGAAGCTATTTGGTGCCAAGACTTGAGTGCACCTAGGATTAAGATCCAATTTCAGAATACACTCATGGTAAGGGTGAGAGCCATGAGCTTGATGAACCAAGTTTAGTGAGGGGAGTGCACTTATTGAAGGTTTTGACCTAGTGTGAAGTGCACTGTGATAGTAGAAAATTTAAGGATTTCTAGAGCCCAAAGTTACTACTAACTAGTGTTAAATCATCCTAAGGCCAAGAATTAGATTGAGGAGGGCTTCCATAGTGATTTACTTAATTTTATTGCATGTTTTATGGACTAACCGAGGGTTTATGTTGCTGCCGCATTTCAAGTCTTTGTTGGTTATGAATGGCTGCTGCATTTGGTTGCTATATCTTGTATATATTCATTGTGGTTTTGTGTTTTATTGTCTTCAGATGCATTTTTTAATGAGGATCACCTTTCCTTAAGAAACCAAGTGGTTCCCTTACTAAGTTTCAGAATGAAACTTACTCCCCTCAATTCTGCCATTTTAGGTCCAGTAGAAAGATCACATTCAAACTAACCTTTGTGGTTTGAGTTTTGATCTAAAATTTTAGGTACATGAAATTCCTTGTGTCTAGTTATGATGTAGAAAGTTTGTTGATTTTAGGAGCATATTTGGTATTTTTGGTCATGGTGTTTATTGCGTTATGCAGCAGCTGTCTAGCATCTTGTTTATGGAGTCCATTGTGTCTCAGGCACTCCTGTAAGTCAGGGTGCATATTTTGCTGGGTTAAGGCCATTGCGTAGTAAATATATGCATTTAGATATAGTTTATGTAAAATGAGACAAGTATGTGAACATTTGAGTATTGTTTTGGCTATATATGTGATGAGGTGCAAAGCTGCCTAAGTGTGAATGATAGGCTGCTTACTTGTAAATTCTGTTTTGGCCACATAAAGCCACTAGATGCAAGAGCATGAAATACTTATGTCTATTGGACATGTATGGGATAGCTTTTCGAGGCTTACCCCTTATGAATGAAGTGTTTGCACGCTCATGAAATTTTGTATTGCCAAAATGGTCATAAAGTGACCAGAATTTTGACTCTGCACTCAAAGTTCTATATCTCCCTATGTATAGTGAATCTTTATATTAAATTTTTACTACACCTAGAGCGCATCTAGAGATTGATCTGGGATCTAGAATTTCTAAATTTGGAGCCCTGTAGCCAAAGATATGATGTTGCAAATTTGGCTAAGTTACTGTTCATTTGGTCAAAATTTTGTAACTAATTTAAAAAATTCATAAGTTGGTCCATAGGTGGGCTATTGATATAAGACCAAATTCCTTGGTTTTTTTAAATACTATACTTGATAATAAAACAAAAAAAAAACAAGGGGGTACATGGTTAGATTAATACAATTTTTTGGAAGGTGTCCTAGGTGTAGTGGCTGGTAACTTACATTTAATAAGATTGCCTGATGTGTGGTAGCCAAGATTAAGACTTGTGCTAGTGTTTTCCTTCCCTACTTCCATGTTGTGCATAAAATGTGAATATGTGTATAATGGTTGGACCAATATGCATACATTTACATAGTACCCAAGAGGGCCACTTGTGTATGCACACTAAGGGTATTGTTCTGATGGCCTACAAAACATACCAACCCTGGGAGTTTTAAATGCATAATTTTGGCACCATAACTAGACTATCCCGGAGTGGGTAATGGCTGAAGGTAGGTAGAAGGGAAGATGACACAAAATATGATAAAGATGAGTATGATTTTGACTAAAGAAAGCATCACCAGGGTCCCAAAAGTAGGCATAATACAAACAATTACCATGGGGCTTCCTTCATCGGCAAGTAAAAGGAAGGCAAGGGAGATAACAACCCTTAGCTTCAAAAGGGTGCAGAACCTGCTATCAGGACCTGATGGATGCACTAACAATTTCCTTCATGAGGAACCCTTTTGATCACAACTAGAAGAGTAAACTGGGATGTGGAAAGGGTCTTCTACAATGATAGATCAAACACTGACATATTGTTGGTGCATATACTGTTGAAGTTGGGGATATTAGTCGATGTCCTCAAACCAATGATATCCCCAATGTATGGAGTAGGACCCGATGAACTACTTGTCCTAGGAACCATGGAACTACCATTTATGATCAAGGGGAAAAGTGTGGGAAATGGTGAAGAACTATATCCCTCGGTCATGACAAAATTTTCCATAAGTGTGACTTGTATAGGCCCTAGGCTATGATGAGATGTACATATCAAGTACATTTTGTGAATATATGACTAATATAACTCATAAGTGTAACATTAAGGGCTACACATTGTAAGTGCCCTATGAGGGTGCCCTAAAGGCACTCTATCTTAACCCCAAAGTTGAATTTAATGAAATGTAGTGAAACCATGACCCAAATGAGGCTATATCATAGTGCTAAGGCATGCTGTGATAGTAGGAATCAATTTGAATGAGTAAAATTGGTCTCTCAACCAAGAAACGACTCAATTTGAATGAGTAAAATTGGTCTCTCAACCAAGAAACCGAGTGACGTAAGTGAAGATACACAAAAAGAGAGACCTTTATGCACAACTTAGTGTGCTCTTATATGAGCTCAGAAACTATGAAGCCTGAAGGGCAATGCCTATGGTTAAGGTACCAGTGTAGGTAACCATACACCCATAAAAAATGTGGTGACTCCATGGAAAGTGGCAGAGACATACTAGAGTGCACTAGAACACTCCTAAGTGCACCATTGTGCACCATTATGTGCAAGTGTATGCTTATGATGGCTTTAAAGCCTATTGACTTGAAGGGCATTCTATGGAAATGATATCTATCATCTAAAAGGCAATGTAGGGAACAATTTGGACCAATGAGAGGTGGAAAACACTAAGGCAACATAAAGATACCTCAAGAGACACTTCAGTGCTCTTAGGTGCACTTTGAAATGGACTTATGTTAAAGACAAAGTTTGAGGGCCTAATTGGCTTAATGAATTGTCAAAGTGGGTGCTAAATATGCACCACTTAAGAATTTAAGTAGGTCTTAACAAAGTCCAAAGAGATTAGGGCTACTTTCAAAAATGTTTGGCCAAGAAATAATTAAAAATTTTGGCAGCTTGGACAATTCGGCGACCTTTGGACTTGTAGTCTTCAATGGACAATTGATTCAACTTCTTACCTAGTTCTTCATAGCTTCCTAAGCCCATTAAACCTAGCTAAGCACCTGCCATGCACTGAAAGAAATACCAAAACAAAGAAATGAATTATATGAGTCAAAAGACTAAGCTTGCAGCTTGTTTGGTCTTTTCAGCCAACATTTGATTTTGGTCTTTAAGACCAAATTGGGGTAGGTTCCTTGCTATTTCTTAGTATCCATATATGTGCATTAATTAAATAAAAAGACCTATAAAGGATTGAGACTTGAATAAAATAAAAAGGATGGAAAACTAAGTAAATTACCTAGTTATCAAGCCATTCGGCCAACCTGTCACCAAGTCCTTTAAGGCAACTTCCTACGCCATTTCCTAGTAATTACCTACACCATTTACTAGCCAAGACTTATTCCTAAGGCTTTCCAAGGACCACCAAAAAAAATGAGAAGAAAAAAGGACCAAAAGAAAGACTGAAACAAACAAAGAAAATGTAAATGACTTATTCAAGTCATTCAGCCTCCACCAACATCCAAGCATCCTTAAGACAATTTATTTCCAAGTGTTTAGCCATTTATTGGATATTTTCTACACTCCTATCTCTTTTAAACACTTTAGACACAAACCAAGGGCAAATGGAGGCTGAGACATAAGCAAGAAATCCGATACAACACCAAGAAGCCAAAACCGATGCTATGTTGATACGTCCAAGATGGTGTCCTTCTAAAGCTACTTTCTTCTTCCTTTCTTCTCAAGTTCTCATCATCATCTACCTAGTGGTACCCCTACTAAGTATGCTCAATTTTTCACAAAGAAAATCTATGTAGAACGATGGATGAAAAGTTAGTCTGAGACAACCTCAAGCAAGCCTTACAGTTCGTGTACCATAGTTTGTGCCTATGTTTCCTAGCAAATGATCAAGCTTTCCTACTAATTTTTTAGTATAGGTGAGGAGCCAATATAAAGCTTATTTTCCTATATTTTGAAGGGGAAAAGATACCCTAGGTGATGGCTTAAGACAAAGGAACCTGGAGGCTATGTTAATGGGCTATGTGTGCTTAAAGCACTATGGTGAGCTAGCTAGTTTGCTTTCGGCAAGCATAGGGTTTTTGCTAAAGTTTGGCCAAGCTTGAAAATTACCTAGAGCTCTATGAAAAATGAACATTAATTCAAGTGATCAGAAGAAGAAACTACAAAAGAATCATGGTTGCTATGTTATGAAAACCCAGTGTGATGGTGTGTATGTTTATGTGCTTCTCTGATTCCATGCGTGTGCTAACCCCCTTATCATTTATATATGTATTATGTATTATGCTATACTTTTCTTTCTTGGTGTCTTTTGTGTTTTTGGATGCAAGTTACCAAAGAAGTTTGGAGGTTTATGTATATCATTGTTTCAAACATTGAATAAGGCACCAGGAGCTATTTGGGTTCTTCACTGTGTACTTATGTACTCATGCCCTCTTTTGTGCTTTTTCATGTAAAGAAGTGGAAGATTAAAGGGCTCAAAAGCCTTTACAGGGGGTTTATGTACAGAGAGGTAAAACTCTCAATTATGGCTTATGAGAAAGGAAACGCAAAAAGATTCACTAATCTGGATTGATGATTTTGTTTCTATGATATGTAGGCCATGATGACTGTGGTGGGTGTTGCTTGTACTTGATCAATCCTGATATGAACCAGAACTAGGAAGGTCATGAATAATTTATGGCCTGAATATCAAGTTAAAGTGAAAGTAGATGTTTCAACAGGTTTGGAGACTGTATGGACACAAATGAGTGTACCATGCATAAAACCTTTTGAAACATCAAACTTTGGTGTTTTAGGCCATGTAGCGCTTCTTGAAATATTGGCTTGTATATAGTTGTTTATGTAAAACTAGAGGACTAAGCTAGAATAAATGTGTGCTTGTACATATTTTTGGGCCTAGGTTGGCCATAGGGTACTAAGGAAAAGAAACATGCATGGTTTAAATCTTATGGTGTACGTATGCATGTATGGTCATGGTTAACTCTGATGGAACTCTAAAAACATGTAAGGACCCACTTCTACATGCATACTTAGCACCTAAGCAATCTCAAGTGAACGAAAAACCCACATGTTGGTAGAATCAAGTAAACTTTACTAAGACTTCAAAAGCTTGAGATTCCAAATAAGATAAACTTTAAGTTGGGGTTAAGAATCTTGGGGGTCAGAGTCCAAGTCACCATATGAAATCAACTAAGTAACTAAAATCCACCAATTGATAATAATCTGATGAAAGAATCAGGGTGGGGGTGAATTGGGCCCTGAAAAAATTCATCGTTATCGATGTCCATCCCTTATGCGATGTCACCATATGAAAGAATGAGACGGTCCGGTGGTGCGGATCGGCATCTCCACTATGTGCAGTGGTTAAGGCAGCAGGGGGTCCTAAAGGTGTGGATTAGTGCAGAAGGAAGGCGTCTGGGGTGGATCACCTTAAGTGATGGCCGGCAGCTTCTTGGTCCCATGGTAGGTGAGAACGGGAGGTACCACCGGTGTGGGAGAGAGCCCAGAATAGTTATTCTTCAGGGAGACCTGGCTAAAACACTCAGAAAACAGGGGTTAGGAGGCCCCCTGAGGTAGTTTTCCGAGGGAACCTCCGATGCCCAAGTCAGTGCTTAGAGAAAGAGAGATACTCAGTAATAAGCACAAGAGATGCTTGCCTAGCGTGTCTTTCTGAGGGCCGAAGGGAGAGTACTCAGGCGGAGGGAGTAGAGCATCCTCTATTTTCTGGCCTCTCTCTCTGTTCTCTCGCCAAAAGGCCCCTTTTATTTCTAGTGGAGAGCCGAGCCCCTTTTTTGTGATGATTTCCATTGTATAAAGGGAAGAGGGTGACCCCTTCAGATGATGACACGTGTATGGCACGTGTATGGTTGGATGGTGTTTGTACTTCTAGGCGTGTGGGCCCCTAGCCACCTATAGGCTCCTTGGGCCGTGAGCTGTAGCCTTTCATGATAGGACATTAGACTGCGATGGCGTGTCAGCATGTATCTGAAGGTGGCATGTCGGAGACATATGTGAGAGGAGTGTCAGATACTCCTTGATAGCTCTTCCCGTACAACCAAGGTCCCTTTGGTTGATGTCTCACTTGGGGGTGAGGAGCCCTTTTTTCGGAGTCAGGCTGGAACTTAGGTGTCTCCGTCTTCGGGGGCTTTTCTCCCTCGGAGGGTGATTGGTCCTTCTCCCCCGAAGCTGGTTCGGTTGCCTTCTCGAAGGAGGCACTGCTCTGGCTCCCGAAGTTAGAATTGGCGAGCTACCGAGGTCGTGTGCCTCAGGTGTCTGGCTCTCTCTTTTCCATGGTCGGTGGGTAAACAGGGCGATAGCACTTTGGCTATCACATGCCCCCCTTGGAAAGTCCAAGTGAAGACTTCGGCAAGTAGCTTTTCCGGCGTCCGTCTATCGCTCAATTGGCAGTTTTTGACAGGACAACCTCATGGACTCTCGGAGGCCCACGTAGTAGAATGTCTGTTTTTGGTCGAATAGGGCGGTACGGAGCCTTGAAATCTAGACCTTATGGATTTACACTCGGAGTATGACATCGGCTGAGGAGGCATTTCACCACCTAGGTGATGAGCCTTGTTCGGACAAGTGTCGTCTGCCTACCCTTTGGTGTTCTCGAGATTCCCAACTTGTTCACCTTTCCCGCCATAGGTTAGTGGATTGACGCGTCTTGAAACTAGGTGTGTCAGTCTCGAGCAATGTGCCCTAGTTTCCCAGATGCCAGAAAATGTGTCCTAGTTTCTCGTGACGGGCGACACGTGGCAGTTATCAGCTGGGATGGGCACGCCTTTTTGCGCGCCAGAGATAATCATGGTGACGCTTCACCTTTGCGCAGTATTTATGACGCCCTTTTGGCTGCCCTTCCTCAATCTATATAAGCCTTCCTCCTGTCATACTCTTCACTTGTGTTTCTTTGCTCTCGCTTTTTCTTCCATTTTTGTGGCTTTCTTAGTGGCGGAGCGGTTTCCGGCGATCTTTCACAACGGTGTCCTCAAACCCAGACTTCAGCAAGACTTTTCGTGGGTTCTGATTTCTAGAGTTCCTTTGGTGTTTTCTTTTCTTTTCGCTCTCCGAAGTCATTTTTCCTCTTTCCGAAATCATTTTTCCCTTTTTCCAAAGTCATTTTTTGGTCAACCATGCCTATTCCTAAGAGCTGGCAACCTCTTTCGTCTCACCTTTGTTGCACCACTCCTGAAAAATTAGAGAAGTGGAAGAACAAATATTTCCTCCCCTCGTATGCCACCACAAGGTTACCTCGCCTTGGCCAGTTTAGCTTTATGAATCGAGGTGACGAGGTTACCGTTTTCCGAGCCCAATTGAAGGCCGGACTTCGGTTTCCTCTTGTGAAGATGATTTGCGACTTTTTCCAGTTTCATGGCATAGCCGTGAATCAGCTTCCTCCAAACTCATTTTGCTATTTCAATGCCTTTCTCTGCATGTGCGGGATCTTCGGGGTAGAACCCCATTTCATCCTGTTCATGCAGTATTATAAGCTCTATCCGGTTCTGAAGGGTGGCTTTTATTTCATGCTGCCTCAGGGATCTGGGAGCAAGAAATTCATGTTCACCTTAGCTACCAAGGATAGCTGGCGAGGGTGGCAAAGGAAGTTCTTCTTCCTGAAGATGGCGGAGGCCTGGTTGCACGTCCCGACTAAGTGGGCTCGAGGAAAGCTAGAGGCAGATGTCATGGATCCCAGGAAGCTGCTAACTCCTGAGTTGGCGGCGAGGTTTGGGGACTTTGATAGATGAATCCGTGCTGTTACCGACTGGGATGCCGAGGTCCCTTCACGCTTTTTCTACCCTTTCCTGATGATGTGGAAATTGATGACCGAGGATGTCCTTCGGGAGCTGGGGGTGGTTACAGAGCATAAGACGGATCTCGGCATGCCAGCTCCTGCTACCGAGGGGAAGAACTCTTGGTTGGTGAAGCTTCTTCGGAGCCAGCTCACTTATGAAGCCTTTTTTGAAAGTAAGTTTCTTTCAAAGTTTTTTCAGCATAAGTGCCTGTGGACTTACACTGATTTCTTCCTTATTTTTCAGAGATGGGCGACGAGTCTGCTACCTACTACAGGTCTCTCTTCCTCGGTCAGGCCGATAAGGTAGAATAAAAGAAGAGGCGCAAGGCTTCTGGGAGCGTATCATCTTTGGCCAAGAAGGGCAAGAAGGACGCCCCTCTTCCCCCTCCGGAGGACGTTTCGGAAGTCGGCGATGTTATTGCTACTTCCACTAAGGCTGGCGATGTCATTGCAACTTTTACCAAGGTTGTAACTTTCACCGAGCCTGAAACTACCGCCGAAGTCCCTGCTGGGGTGATTGTCCTTCCTACTCCTCTGAGTCCCGCCACGTCGGCAGATCTTGTGGGCTCTTTGGCGGATCTTTCTGCTGAAGATTTAGAAAGACGCTGAAGAGCCAAGGGCAAACATATTCTTGCTGACGTGGAGGTGGTCGGTGACTCTGATGACGACTGTGCCGAGGTCGTGCCAGGTTTGTCTCTTTTTTCCCTGCAATCAACTTACATTTTTTATAATCAAGGAATGTTTACCTGATAAGATGCATGTTTCTTTTTGCAGAGGATCCGGCGCCCCTGGCTGGGAAGATTGAGTAGGCCCGAAAGAGGGACCTTCGGGATTCTCATGTCCTGAAGGACAAAGTCCCAAGGGAGCTGTTCTGGTCTTTCATGGAGGACACGAATCTGTTCTCCAAGGACTGACGGGAGATGGCTCCCCAAATGGCGAGGGGCGTGCTTACTCAGGCATCCTTCAAGGTAGTCGCCGAGCAGTGTGCCTCTGAGGATGCCCTTGCTGCAAAAGTTTCCTAGAATGCTGCTCAGGTAACTCTTCAGGCTTTTCACTTTTCCTTCCCACTTTTTGCCTAAGTGTTTTTGGCTTTCCTTGTGCCAATTTCACTAAGTACCTTTCTTTTTTGTAGCTTTTGGGGTATAGTGGATACTTCCGAGCTTGGGTAGCAAAGCAGTCTTCGGTCCGAGTTTGGGCTGAAGACAAATTGGAGAAGGCCAAAGTCTTTTGTGCCAACTCAGTGCTGACGAACACCAAGTTGAGCCAAATATGCAAGGAGAAGATTGGCAGTCTTTGGGAGGACTTCTTGAAGGGTCAAGAAGAGCTCTTGAAGGATTTTTCCTAGAAGATGTCTGACCTTGGCGACAAATTAATTAGCCTGACTTCGGCCAACGAGACCCTTCAAAAGGAAAAAGAAGGGGAGTCTGCCCTTCTAGCGAAGGCGATGGCTGAAAATGCTGAACTTCAGGCCAAGGTCGACTCGCTGAATGAGGGTTCATAGAAGAAGAAGAAAACCGAGGAGCTGGAGAAGGAGATTTTCGACCTTCAGCAGGAGGTTTTGGATCTTCAGCATGAGGCGGACGAGTAGGGCATTGAAAGAGGCAAAGCCGTCCAGACGTCCAAGGTTGCTTTTCAGGACGGCTTCTGCCTAGCTTGTCATCAGTTTCTGAAGAAGTATCCGGACCTCAATCCTTATTTTCTAGCTGCCCTGGATATTCCCGGGCGACCTCGGTGGATGTGGTCAAGAGTCGAGTTCCTTAACCTGCCATTTCCTCCTCTTGCACCGAAGGTGGCAGCGAAAGATTCAGGAGTCGAAGCTTCCCATCGCGCTGGGGTCCCTTAGATTCTCTAGGACCTTTTCCTTCTTCTTTTTCTTTGTACTCTTCTTCTTATAATCTTCTCCTTATATCAAGACCTTCTTCAATGAATTTTCCTTCACTATTTTGGCTAAGTCTTTTTTGAGCAATTTTTGTTTCCCAATTGTCCCGACCACTTTCGGTCAAGGGACTTCGGTACTTTCTTTGCTCGTTTCATCGGCCATTCTTTGGATGGTCTTTCGCGGTTGGCGAAGTTCCTTTTCAGGCAAATTTCAGCCTACCCTTTGTCAGCCGTGTTCGGTAGACTTTCCCTCTTTTGGGCATATAGCCCAACTAACTTCAGAAGGAATAGGAGACTTTCGGGAGTCCATATTTCAGCTTTGTTCATCGAACATTCTCAGATAGGAGAAAACTTTCTATACTTGGACAAATTTCTGGCTTTCACCATTTCTTGTCTAAAAAATTCTAAGTGTAGAATTTCTTTAAGGCGCCCGAGTGCCTTGTACTTCTTCACTTTTTCTCCCTTCGGTGTTGCCAAGCTTGTATGTTCCCATTCGGACCTTGTTTAGGACCCAATAAGGCCCTTTCCCATTTGGCCAAAGTACCCCATAAGACGGTTTTCGGGGTTCTAATTTAGCCCTTCGGGGGCGAGGTCGCTCTTTCTTTGTTCATTTTGGCCTATCATGCAGATTTGCAGTTTTGGCTACCTTTTTCTGAAAAAGGCCTCCTTTCGAGCTCGGCCATTTATCGGTGTTTGACAACTAGGTCGAGCTTAGTTATCAACCCGAGGTCACTTCCTCTTTCGTCAAACATCTGTATACTGCCCGAACTTCTTCAAATGGGTAATGGCTTTCTGCACTGGGGATAAGCGAGAAAAGTGTCTCCTCTTCGGTCCTCGGGGAGTTGTCTAATAACTCCTTGGTACAGTAGGAAGTTCTCCTGGCCATTTTCCCTTTGCATTTTTCGCAGTCCCTCTTTTATAGCTCTCTTGGCAACCTTCTATTTGTCTGTTGCTCGGCAGCTGAGCTAATGGGCTCAAGTGCCTTTTTATTCTGAGGTCGGTGACGAATTCGTGGAATCCTCTATCTATAGACTGGGAATCATTACTGGCCAGTGTCACCGTCAGTACGCCAAATCAACATATCATGTTCTTTCAGACGAACTTTTTATGCACCTTTTGCCGGCATGGTTGCTAGGAGTTTTGCCTTACCCTACTCAATGAAGTAGTCCTCTGCTATCACACAGAACTTCACATCTCCGAGTGCTGTTTGGAGTGGCTCGGTGCAATCTTTCCGAGGTTATCCACTCTGAAGGCAATCTTCGGGTGTTGGCGTGTCTCTGGCAGTTTTCACACCTCTTGGACGAATTGTCCTGCACCCTTTTTACCGATATATGTATATTTTTATAACAGAATTGCGTACCTTTGCCTCCATAGTTTTTCCTTAGTCAGGAAATATCATCCAGAACGTCTTTGCACTTTTTTCCTCTTCATGAGGATTTTCGGGACTCTTTGGTTGCAAGATTCCTCTTTCTAGGATCTTTCCGCTTTCTGTGAGAGGTTACTATACCTAGCGTTGCCATGCTCAGATGGGCCAACACTTTCGGTAGTCAAATTTGATCGTTCTGGTGGCCTCCCTGCCTTCGGGCCCCCAAGGGGGTATCCCAGCGCCCTGATGTTCTGCGCTTGCGGTTCCACTGACAATGAGTTTCACTCTGGATCTACCTTCGCTATGTCTCCCTTATTGGTTTCAGCCTTACATTCTTCTGGGATTTCGGCAATGCAGTCTGCCAGTACCTGGGCGTTCACTGCCCTTCTAGGCTTATGCGTGATGTAGTACTTTCTGAGTTTGATGCACCATTTAGATAATCTTTTCCAAATGCTCTACTTTTTTTTGCCAGGTCGTGCAGAGGCGGATCAGTTCGGACAGCGATAGCATGTCCTTGGAAGTAGAGTTAGCACCTTCTGCCCACACGTCAAGTCGTAGATGACCTTTCGGGGCAATGGGTTTGACTTCGTTGCTGAGGAGTTGGCAATTTTTTCCTCGGGTGCAGAACTCTCTCGGCTGGGAGGTCTGGGTCATCCCGACCCTACTTTTCCCGTAGGTTATACTCCGGGGGGTATGCTTCCCATCGGGGACTCAAATCTCCGTTTCCTAAACTCTTGTAAATTGACATGGGATTATCTTCTCGTCGAGATACCAATGAGGAGGGCCTACGGCCCGAATTTAGCTGCGGCCTTCTCTGGCTTGACTACTACGTCATTTCAACCATGCCAGGGCGTGGGAATTTGTGCAGGAAGCCTATCATAATAGTCAGAGGGCGTTCATCCTCGGGTAAGGAATTCCCTGCTGCCATTATTCGGTTGCCAGTTGAATCTCTGGTGCAGACGGGGACCTCAGGAGTCCCCCCTCCTTAGGATGCCAAGCTGCAACTTTGGCAACCTGGGAGTGGGTTCCCACAGACGGTGCCAGATGAGGCGGTCCGATGGTGTGGACCGGCATCTCCACTGTGTGCAGTGGTGAGGGTAGCAGGGGGTCCTGGAGGTGCGGATTAGTGCAGAAAGAAGGCGTCCAGGGTGGATCACCTTAAGTGATGGCCGGTAGCTTCTTGGTCCCGTGGTAGGTGAGAACGGGAGGTACCTCTAGTGTGGGAGAGAGCCTGGAACAGTGATTGTTCAGGGAGACCTGGCTGAAACACTTAGAAAACAGGGGTTAGGAGGCCCCCGGGGTAGTTTTCGAGGGCGGAACCTTCGACGCCCAAGTCAGTGCTTAAATAAAGAGAGATACTCAGTAATAAGCACAAGAGACGCTTGCCTGGCATGTCTTTCTAAGGGCCGAAGGGAGAGTACTCAGGCGGAGGGAGAGTATTCAGGCGGAGGGAGAGTATTCAGGCGGAGGGAGAGTATTCAGGCGGAGGGAGTAGAGCGTCCTCTATTTTCCGACCTCTCTCTCTGTTCTCTCGCCAGAAGGCCCCTTTTCTTTCTAGTGGAGAGCCGAGCCCCCTTTTCTGTGATGATTTCCCTTGTATAAAGGGAAGAGGGTGACCCCTTCAGATGATGACACGTGTATGGCATGTGTATGGTTGGATGGTGTTCGTACTTCTAGGCGTGGGGGCCCCTAGCCACCTGCAGGCTCCTTGGGCTGTGAGCTGTAGCCCTTCGTGACAGGACATTAAACCGCGATGGTGTGTCAGGGCGTATCTAAAGGTGCCGTGTCGGAGACGTATGTGAGCGGAGTGTCAGAGACTCCTTGATAGCTCTTGCCGTACAACCGAGGTCCCTTTGGTTGATGTCTCACTTTGGGGTGAGGAACCCTTTTTCCGGAGTCAAGCTGGAACTTCGGCGTCTCTGTCTTCAGGGGCTTTTCTCCCTCGGAGGGTGATTGGTCCTTCTCCCCCGAAGCTGGTTCGATCGCCTTCCCGAAGGAGGCGCTGCTCTGACTCCCGAAGTTGGAATTGGCGAGCTACCGAGGTCGTGTGCCTCAGGTGTCTGGCTCTCTCTTTTCCGTGGTCGGTGGGTAAACAAGGCGATAGCACTTCGGCTATCATTGGTAGTCAGAGTCCAAGTCACCACATGAAATCAACTAAGTAACTAAAATCCCCCAATTGATAAGAATCTGATGAAAGAATTAGGGTGGGGGTTAATTGGGTCCTGAAAAAATTCATCGTTATCGATGTCCATCCCCTATGCGATGCCGTTGTTGGGAGATAGACCTTGGGAAAATTGCACATTAGGTCAGACATGATGTTACGGCCCTTCTAGTGGGAGGTAAAGACTTTAGAATTTAGTTTAGAAGTTTAATTTAAGTTTACCTAGCAAGAATTAAGAAGTTTGCCAAAGTTCACTAAGTTCCGACAAGAATAAAGCTCTGAACTAAGTTCAGGGACAAAATGGTAATTTTGCACCCTGAGTGGCCGGGACGAGTCCCGAGTGTTTTAAAATGAAATTTTAGAACTTAATTCTTAAGCTTAACTCAAACTTGACCAATAGACAGGATTTTAATCAAGAACCGGTAAGTTTAAAGATGGGGGACTAAATTGTTTAAAACTTTAAACTTTGGTGGTTTGAGGGGCTAAGTGGAGTTTAAGAAGAGGGAAGAAGGGTTTGGGCTGCCATAACCCGTTTTCCAGCTTCTCTACTTCATTTCTCTCTCAAATTGGACTTGGAATCAAGAGTTTTTGGTGCCAAAAGGTGTGATTCAAAGTATATAAGCTAGGAGGAAGCATTTCCAACCTTGAAATCAAGTTTTCGAAGCTTGGAAGGGTGTTTTTCTCCATCCCCTATTTTTGAACGAGGTAAGAGTTGTGTTCTTGATTGAATTCATGCTATATGGTTGTTTTGAAGCTTGGGTTTTGGTTATAGAAGGTGATTTTTGATGTTTAGTGCTATTGTTTTGGTTTGGAACTTAGGTAGAACTTGGGTGAGCTTGGTTGAAGGAAAAGGAGCTTGATTCTTGCTTGGTTCTTGGAGTTAAGGTAAGGGAGTTGTGTTTTTAAGTTCATGGAATGCCATTAGCTTGGAATTGCTTGAGAAATTTGAGTGGTTTTAGCTAAGGCATTAAGGAAATGTTTTGGTGAATTATGGTGGACTAGAGGAATTGGGAGGATTGGCTTGATGGTACGATACATCATAGCTTAGCTTTTGATAGTTGGTTATGTTCTATGCAACATGTACTATGTGTGCATGAAATTTGGAGGCATTCCATGCATGTTTGGTATGTGTAGGAATCGTCCAAAGTTCATAGCAGCAAAACACGCCAATTTTGCATTTCTGTAGATTGGCGATGCGTCGCCAATTTCAGGTCGAAACCAGCGACGCGTCGCCAATCTAGAAAAACTATCTCAGAACGTCGAGAACTGTGGCGACGCGTCGCCGAGACAACTTCTGACACTTGATTTTGTTTTCAGCATAAGTTTTTGTTCGGGTGTCCGATTGAGGTGATTCAAGATTCCACGCGAAGCTAAGAGGTAGTACTATCACCTCCATGTTATAAAAACACTTAAAGTGGTTCAGTTTTAGATTTATATTAACTCAAAGTGAAGGCAGGTTTTTAAGGAAACTATGTTGCAAATGAACATAATTAGCTATCACTAGTTTAGGTGAGAGGTTTAGAACCCTTGTCGGCCTAGCCGTGCCATAGCCATGAGGCACAAGGTGAAACCTTGTTCATCTAGTCTACATCAACGAGGCCCAGCGGCCTAGTCTACAGAGTCCCACCATAATTCCCCTGCCTAACAACTACGGAGGGGCTACATGATCGTTTGCAGTAAGCTTCGGCTTGCTAGGAGCGGGTTTAAACTTGGCGCTAGGCACAGGTTGCTAAGTGACTCCATGAGGAGGACTACTTGAGGAGAGGTCTATGACCTGGTTATATGCATATATACTAGTACCCTCATGCTGTGTGAGCTCGCAGCCAGAGTCCTAGCTTTTTCTTGCAAGTACATTGAAGACCCCTTACTGAGAATTGTTGAATTCTCACTCCCTGTTTGTTATGCAGAGCCTGAAGTTGCTGGATCGGGTAATCGTTGAGGATTATCGCGGTAGTGAGCTTTTGGTGTGTAAAGGTATGGTAGTTGAGAAACCTTGAGTTTCTAGTTTACCTAAGTGCTCAGTTGGGTTGTTGGTCAGGTTGCAGTACTAACTAGTTTCTTCCTTTGGCTGCAGAGCCTAGTAGCACTTGGCAGAGGACTTGTGAGACTCACCACTGGGACGGGTGTCCGAAGTGGGAGCTAGGGTAAAGAGATCTCAGCAAAGTCTTGTATTTTGATACAGTACTTTAGTTTGCCTCCATAGTTTATGTTATAAAGAGTCCTTGACTCCAGGATTGTTCTCTGGGTGAGAGCATTGGTTACTTATGTATAAATGCTTTCACGAGCGGTGTATGTGTAGTTAACCACACAAATGTTGATTTTGATGTGCTTTGGCAGTTTGTATATACTATGCATAAATTACTCAGCCGGCTAAATGTTTTATGGTTTTTTTGTTTAAATCAAGTCAAAGCATAAATGCATACATATTGCATTCTAGGTTAATCAACTAGTAGCATTGGATTTAATCCACACACATAACCAGCTAGCCAATTACAATCCACCGTGAGACAAACGCTCACAGGGTATCCCGGGCAGAGGCACGGGGGATCGTGTCACATGAAATGCCTAACCATAACTTTTTAAGGCTGATAAAGGTGGTGCAGTAATTTTTATTGATCAGGCCAAAGTGTGAAACATCTTCCGAAAGGCACACCAACCTCCCATGAATAAGAGTGTTCATGTGTCAATGGCAGTGACTTTAGAACAGCGTTCAGAAAATAGAGAATGAGAATTAGACGTTGAAGCAAAAGGCTTAGAGCTTGTCAAAGGCTAAAGTACTAAGATAGGGAAAAATATGCCTGGCAAAGAAAAGGCCAGACTTCTAGATTTCTTGAATCAAACAAAGTTCTCATTGCCTACACACCAAAAGGGATGCCAGGGATAAGCCTAACCATAATTCAACATAGTTTAAATGTTGACCTATTCGTAAAGCCTATAAGGCAAAAAAGGGAAATATGGCTCCAACCAAGAAAGCCTTTATCAAACAAGAAATATGATGACTCCCTGAAGTAGGAGTAATTAGGATGTTGAATGCCCAGATTGGTTAAGTAATATGGTTATAGTCACAAAAGAAGGGAGTGATAAGCTCTGAATGTGTATCAACTTCACTAGTGTAAATGATGAATGCCCTAAAGACTCATACCCTCTACTTGTAATAGATCAACTGGTAGACTTCACTTCGGGGCACAAGGTATTGAGTTTTCTAGACACTTTTAGCAGATAACACCAAATATGAATGAATCCAACTGATGAAGAGAAAACTTTGTTCATCACTGATGAAGGTACCTTTTGCTACATTTGAATGCCTTTTGGACTAAAAAACAGAGGAGCCACTTACCAACGGTAAATGGACAAAGTGTTCATGAAGCAAATTAGTCAGAACATGGAAGTATATGTTGACACTATGATAGTCAAAAGTCAAAGTTGTACAGGCCATATCAAGGATTTGTGAGAAACCTTCCAACAGCTCAAGAAGTTCAGCTTGCGACTGAATCCAGAAAAGTGTACCTTCGTGTAGGTAGGGGTAAGTTCATAGGATACATGGTTTTGGAGTGTGGTTTTGAGGTGAATACTATCAAGGTGAAAGCTCTCCTTGAGAGCCAAACCCCTTGTTTGATCAAGGATAAACAAAGATTAATAGGAAAGATAACAGCCCTAAGCTGCTTTATCTAAGGATATGTCGACAAGTGTAGGCCATTTTTCAAAACCATCACAAAGGCTGCAAAAAGTGGCACAGGACCCAAAAATCATTGGAATAAAGAATGCCAAGTAGCGTGAGAAGGAGTCAAAGCATGCCTTGCCAAGCTCCTCGTACTACAGTAGCCCAAGGAAAGGGAGCCCCCCGTACTTTACTTAGCAGTTAATGAAAAAGCTATTAGCTTGGACCTAGTGTATGAGGACAAGCTGGAAAGCAATGGCCTATATACTACATCATCAAACCACTCCACAGTGTGAAGATAAATTACCTGATGCTGCAGAGGGCCATGTATGCCCTAATACTCACGGTGTGATGCCTTTAGCCATATTTTGAAGGCCATTCGATTACTGTCTGAAGTAACCTCCTTCTTTCGGATGTGGTGAAGAGGATAGGCCATTCATTAAGGCTCTCAAAATGGTGTATAGGGCTCGATGAATATAACATAAATTATCAGCTGAGGAAGGCAATCAAGGCACAAGCCCTCACAGAATTTGTTGCTGAGCTTCCTCCAAATTTCAAAAGGCAAACTTTGTGCAAAGAAGATTGTGAGCTGAAATGGGAACTTTTTGTCAACGGTGCCTTAAGAGTAGCCCACCAGGGTGTAGCCATTATCTTAAGAGGACCTAAAGAACTGAAAGTGAGCAAAATGATCAAATTTGGTTTCTAGGTGAAAAATAACATGGCAGAATATGAAGCTCTGATCGCAAGGCTACGCCTTACAATGAAGATAGGCAAAAAAGCACTCTAAGCTTGCAGGAATTCTTAGCTTCTTGTCTAGTGACTAAAGGGGGAGTACAAAGTTCGAGAACCAAAACTCAGGAAATACTTCAACCTCACCAATGAATTGATGAAAATCCACTGATGAGAAAATGCCCAAGCAGTTCCCTAAGCCAAAACACAAGGGCACATTGAGAAACAAGGCATGCTGAGCACTGATCTAAATTATGTGTTGAGCATCCAAGAAGGATGGAGAACAGCATTATGAAAATACCTAGTCAAAGGATAAATGCCTAATAACCTAGTAGAAGCCTCAAAAGTCAAAAGGAGAGCGGGAAAATACTTCTTCGTCGGGGAGAAACTCTGTCATTAAGGCTATTCCAGTCCTCTAAAAAAATACGTTCTAGAAGCTGAGATAAAATCTATACTGAAGGAAGTACAAGTGGGGAGATTTGGACTGCACATCAGTGTGGACACCTTAGCAGCTGTAGTCCTTCAACAAGGATATTTTTGGCCACCCTTGAAACAGGACGCACGAAAACTGGTGAGAGGTTGTGACAAATGCCAACAACATCCCCAGGCAGGGACTTCCATCTGAGATTGTTACATTGTCAAATTGCCCGTTTCCTTTCACCTTATAGGGCATAGATCTGATAATTCCACTTCCTACTGCCCCAAGAGCAGTGAAATACTACGTTGTAGCATCACACTACTCTACAACATGGATAAAAGAGGAGCCACTGACATCCATATTGACAAAAGCAATCTAGAAGTTCATATGGAAAAACATTATGTGCAGGTTCGATTGTCCGAGAGTACTGGTGGTCGATAACAGAACCCAATTCACTGATAAAGGGTTCTAAAAGCTCCTGGCTAACCTCAAAATAAACATACATTTTGTCCTGATGGCACACCCCCAGAGCAATGGCCAAGTTGAAGTCTCGAACTGAACTATAAAAGAGGGCTTGAAGAAAAGGCTTGGGAAAGCCAAAGGAAAATGGCTAGAAGAACACCCTTGTGTTTTATGGAGCTACCGAATGACTCCCAGGAAGGCTACTCATGAAACTCCATTATCACTTCCTTGTGGCACAGAGGCACTGATTCTAGTAGAAATATCTCACCCCTCCTTAAAAGTGTAAGCCTTCAATAGGGACTCTAATGACGAAGGCCTAGGGGTCGAATTAGATCTATTGGATGAACAAAGAAAACAAGCAAAACTTTGAAGGAAGGCATTTCAGCAAAGGGTAGCCACTTTAACAAACAAAAAGCCACAGTTGAAAAGAATCAGAGTGGGCGATCTGGTACTCTGGACAATTGAGGTTAAACCTCAAAAGCCAATGCATGGGGTTTTAAGGGTTGACTGGGAGGGGCGATGTGGTCAGTACTGAAGTCAGACCACAAGTCTTCAAATTAAAAGATTACTCAAGAAATGAGTTGAAGAATGCCTAGAATGCAGATTGCTTGAAAAGGTACTTCGTGCAATGTAGTCGATGTACTCACCAATGGCGATAATAACCATGGAAAGAATACTTGGCAATAAAAAGCTTTCATAGGAAGTTTCTACCAAACTTAGGGATTAAGTCTTGTACTTAGAAAAATCATGAGAACTATGAAGGTTGTAACAATTGCCAAAGGAATAGAGGTAGAGCACAAGAAAGAAGATTGGGGCTCTGAATGAACCTTGGTCAGTGTGGCCAAAAGGAAGAACCAAATCTCCAATGTTTGGAAATATACTTCTAACTTTTAAAAATAAGAAAAAGGCTAGAATATGATGAAGTTCTACCAAACCAGATGATCCCATCAATGAATAGCCCTAGCTGCAAGCGCTGGCGAAGCAAAGTACAAAAAGGGCCCAAAAGAAGATGGTGAAGCGGGATGGTGGAAAAGCAAAGGCATGTTAACATTCATTAGGACAATATACGGCCAAGGAACATAATTAAGGCCTGTCATAATTGAAGTACATGTTCTAGAAGAAAGAAAGGTGGCGGTAGCTAATATACATAAGCGAAGGGAAGAAACTCAAAAGACAACGAATTCAAGGGCTAAGACCCATGTTGTCCCCACTTTCTTCCTCATCCTCCTCTTCATCCTTGTCCTCCTTTTCTTCCTTATCCTTATTGTCTTCAACCAAACCTTCAGGGTCCTCGAAGTACTCATCCCTCGACCACACCGATGCCACCCCTTCAAGCCTTCAGAAGGCATGCAAAAATTAAAGGTCTAGATGGGGTTACCTCCCTTGGACTAGATAACGGGCTAAGCAGAACCTATCCTAAAGCCTAGAAATGGCAATATTGGTGACCTTTTTTAGCTCCTCTATGAGGAACCGTCCCAATAAATACATAATTAATTTCTTAATTAGGCTAATTTAATCTATTGCCTAATCCAAACTCTTATCTAGGCCAAAATCATTCCTCATTTCTAGGATCTTTTGCCAAGATTTACTAGGTAAATCCTAGCCACTTGCCTAGCATTTAGTATTTACTTAGGAGTTAAGAAAAACATTTACCTAGTTCCAATAAAAGACTTAAGTTTCTTAAACTAAGATAGTGGTTTGGCGGGATTTAAAGAAAACATGAATAAATATGTTCGGCCACATAAAAAATAACATTTTAAAGCTCATGCATGCACAAGTAATGTATCATGCCAAACCATGGATGAAAACTACACTCATTGAAAGTAAATACTATGGCAACACAATATCTAAGTGTTTTGCTTGTTAACCTAAGCAAGTAATGTCATGTGTTGATAAGCCTAACCCAAATTAGTAATAATACATGCCATGGTTACGCTAAGTCAAAGTCAACACCAGTAGGCCTCCTACTAGCTACTACCATCACACTACAAAATATTCATGACCCAAATGGTTGATATGTTATCCACTCTTGGGTAGTCAGTTATGGGGCCAAATTTGTGTATTTAAAACTCCCAAGCTTGCTATGTTCTGTAGGCCATTAGAACAATACCCTTAGTGTGCATACCCAAGTCGCCCTATTAGGCACTATGTAAATGTATATATTGGTTCCACCACTACACACATATTCACATTTTATGCACACCATGGCAGCAAGGAAAGAAAACACTAGCACAAGTCATTATCTTCGCTATCACACATTAGGCAATCTTATTAAGTGTAAGTGACCAGCCATTGCACTTGAAACTACTTCTAAAAAATGGTACTAATCTAGCCATGTAACCTCATATTTTCATCACTTTATCATCAAGTAGAGTCTTTAAGAAAAGCAAGGAATTTGGTTTTATATCAATTTCCCACCTACGGACCAAGTTATGTATTTTTTAAATTGGTTACAAAATTCTGACCAAATGAACAGTAACTTAGACAACTTTGCAATGTCATATCTTTGGCTACATGGCTCTAAATTCACAAATTCAAAAATCCCAGATTTTCATATTTTCATATTTTCATATTTTCATAGCCATAATTTTCTAGCTTGATCCAAGTGAGACCTAAGGGGTTTCTTAGTGTACCTAGGGGTATAAGGATTCCAGGGGTACTCTTAGACTTCTGAAAGTGCCACAAAAATATAAGAGTTTCCTTGAGTTTTGTAGAGTTTAAAGGTTGCTTGTGCAACAAGCAAGGAAACTATGTTGTAAATGAGCATAACTAGCTACCACTAGCTTAGGTGAGAGGTTTAGAACCCTTGTCGGCCTAGCCGTGCCGTATCCATGAGGTCATAAGGTGAAACCTTGTTCATCTAGTCTACAACAAAGGAGGTCTTGTGACCTAGTCTACAAAGTTCCACTATAATTCCCCTGCATAACGACTATGGGAAGGCTACATGATTGCATCTAGTAAGCTTCGCCTTGCTAGGAGCGGGTTAGTGATCAAAACTTGCTAGGCACAGAGTGATGCACCGTGAGGAGGACTAGTTTGAGGAGACGTCTTTATGGCCTAGTTATATGTGCATATATCAAAGCCTCATGCTGTGTGAGCTCGCAGCAAGTTTACATATGTTCATCTTATGTCCAGTCCTAGTAATTTTCTTGCAGGTACACTAAAGACCCCTTACTAAGAATTGTCGAATTCTCACTCCCTCGTTATGTTATGCAGAGACTGAATTTGCTAGACCGGGTAATCATTGAGGATTATCGTGGTAGTGTTCTTTTGTGTGTATAGGTACGGCATTTGAGAATGCTTGTGATTCTAGTCTACATGGTGTATTTAGTTGGCTTGTTGGTCAAGTAACAGTACTAACTAGTACCTTTCTTTGGCTGTAGAGCGTAGTAGCACTTGGAAAAAGACTTTTGAGACTTGCCACTGGGACGTGTATCCAAGGTGGGAGTTAAGTCAAAGAGATCTTAGTAGAGGCTTGTATTTATACAGTACTTTTAGTTGCCTCCATAGTCTATGTTATGAGGAGTCCTCGACTCTAGGATTGCTCTTGGGTGAGGGCATTAGTCTACTTTATGTATGAATGTTCTCATGAGTTCTTATGTGTAGTAAACTCACACAAATGTTGATTTTATATGCTTTGGCTATTTGTATTTGTTTTGTGTAGAAAATTATTCGGCCGAGTTAATGTTTTATGGTTTTAATAAACCAAGTCAAAGCATGAAGAGCATGCATATTGCATATTCTAGGATAATCAACTAGTATCATGGGATTTAATCCGCAAAAATACACAACTAGCCAATTGCAATCCATCGTGAGACCAGCTCTCACAGGGCTTCCTGGGCAGGGGCACGGGTGGTCGTGTCAGTTTTTGGTGTCAGAGCTTAGGGCTTATTTCATAGATATTGGAGGCTAAGATTGAGATCTAGTTTGGAAAGTCCAAGTGCTAGGAAGTTAGTACTGACCAACATCTGGAGAATCTTGTCTGGTTGTGGTTGCAGGTTGCTACGGTTGACACTAGGTCAGGAGCTTCAAGGGGAACTAGGGAACCTGGTGAAGGTTCTAGTGACCTAGTTGTGGCCAGATTGGATGAGATATCTAGAGTTCTTCAGGGGTTGACACAGACTATGGCCTAAGTTGCACAGCGTATGAACACCCTTGTGACTAAGATGTTCAGAGACTATGAGGACAGAGGTGTTGTCCAAGAGGAGAATGACCCATAAAAGGATCAGGAAAGGCATGCTGAGTAATAGCAAGTGCCTAGGGCTCATGAACGCAGAAATCATGTTCATGAGGAGGAAGAAGAACTAGAGGTGATGGAGGTTCCAGGGAGGGGAGACACTCCATATCAGATGAGATTGTTGGAAAAATTTAGGACTGTTGATCCACCGAGCTTTGATGGGACAGGTGATCCCGACAGAGCAGAGGACTAGTTGTCCAAAATGAATAGACTTTTTACTTGTGATGGTTGTGAGTCAGAGTAGAAGATGATTCTAGTGCCTTTCTTTCTGAGAGGAAGGGCTAGTCTATAGTGGGATGATGTGATGGAGTTGTTAAGGGAAAGTAATGGTACTTGCCCAGAGCACAAAAAGAAGGTGCTCAAGTGGTCAGACTTTGAAAAGAAGTTCAGACAGGAGTATATCAATGAAGCTGCACAGGATTAGAGGAGGACTCAGTTTGAGAATCTGACGCAGTGAGAGATGTCTGTGTGGGAGTATGAGCAGCGCTACAATTCTCTTATCTAGTATGCTCCATATGTGATGGGAAATGATGAATTGAATGCTAAGAAGTTCTTCCAAGGTTTAAAACCTGTACTCAGGAGGTATATGATGACAGTTGATATCAAGAGCTATCGCCAGGTGGTTCAGAAGGCGTTGGCCTTAGAAAGAGAATTTGAGGATTCCAAGGCACCTAGCAAAAAGGTGGAGGTTGGACTAGCCAACCTCAAATAGATTTTGGGGAAGCGACCAATGATGGAAAACCAAGATTCATCCAAGAGAAGAAAGACAGGTTTATGTCCTAGATGCAGACGGTTTCATGGTGGAAGATCGTGTACTCTGGGGATAGATGTTTGCAATATCTGTGGTCAGAGAGGACATTGGGCAAGGCAATGCCCAAGGGCTCGTCCTTTGTCAGGTCTACCCCGGAACTACCCCCAGTACCCCTCACCATAGAGAATCGGCCTGGTGTAGCCGTAGTAGCAGTTAAGCTGACGGTTTTTGCCCTGGCAAGTCAAGTGACAGAGAACCAGCTGCCATTCGAGGTAATTTTACTTTTCAGAATGATAGTGTTAGAGTGCTATTCGATACGGGAGCTAGTCTTTTAGTGATATCTTCTACCTTGGTAGATAAGTTTAAATTGCAGTAAGAAATCTCGGGTGAGTTGAGACTCATCAAAACTGCGGGGAGGGGTTTTATTGTGAGCAATGAAGTGGTTACTAGGTTTCCCTTGCAGTTAGGCGACCATGATTTTTGTTGTGAATTGTGGGTGATAGGATTGAGGTCTTATGACCTAGTGTTGGGAATGCATTGGCTAAGTAAGCATAAGGCACAAATCGACTATGCGAATCACTCAGTCGAGATTACTAATGCTCAGGGAGCTAGAGTGACTTGCACAGGAGGGTTGGCATATAGTGGTAGGAGTTTACATCTTAGACTTATGGATACCATCCCTATAGTTGGTGAAGAAGAGTATTATTCGTTGAATAGAGTGGCTATAGAGGAAGAACTTGGGAAGATTCTAGTAGCCAATCAATTTCCTAAGGTGTTTCCGGTAGAGTTACCTGGGTTACCACCTAAGAGGGATACTGAGTTTGGAATCCATCTGCAACCAGGGGTTGAACGTATTTCAGTACCACCTTATAGGATGTCAGCTCCTCAGATGGATGAGTTAAAGTAGCAGTTGGAGGAACTGCTAAGGAAAGGCTTTATAAGGCCTAGTGTATCACCATGGGGAGCTCTGGTATTATTTGTGAAGAAGAAAGATGGAACTTTCAGATTGTGTATTGACTATAGAAAGTTGAAAGCAGTGACAATCAAGAAAAAGTATCCACTTCCTAGAATTGATGATCTATTTGATAGGCTTAGGGGAGCGAAGGTGTTTTCCAGAATTGATCTTTGGTCTAGGTATTTTCAGATCAGAGTTAAAGAGGAAGATATCCCGAAAACTGCTTTCAGGACGAGGTATGGACATTATGAATATATAGTTATGCCGTTTCATGTGACGAATGCTCCAGTAGTATTTATGAAAGCCATGAATTGAATCTTTAAGCCATTTCTGGATCAGTTTGTTGAAATTTTCATTGATGACATTTTGGTATATTCACAGTCTACATCAAAGCATGAGAAGCACCTTAGAACAGTTTTGCAAGTGCTGAAGGATAATCGGTACTATGCAAAGTTGTCTAGGTGTGAGTTTTGGTCTGAGAGGATCCAATTTTTAGGGCATATCATCAGTGCTCAGGGTTTGTCAGTTGATCCTGAAAATGTTCAAGCAGTAGTTGAGTGGAAGAGACCAACTACAATTACATAGGTCAGGAGTTTCTTGGGTTTGGCAGGTTACTACAGACGTTTTATAGAGAATTTCTCTGTGATAGCTACACTATTGACAGCCTTGACTAAGAAGACTCAGAAGTTTGAGTGGACACCGAAGTATGAAGAAGCTTACATGAAGTTGAAGGAAAGATTGACCAGTGCACCTATACTTGTATTGCCAGATCCAAACAGAGCTTTTACAGTTTATACTGATGCATTTGATTCTGGTTTGGGATGTGTATTGATGTAGGACAGTCAGGTGATTGC